>BMAO01017159.1:0-73819 GCA_019973975.1 Trichonephila clavata
CCCCCCCCCCCATGACCGAACTATCGTTTTTTATGTTTTTATTGAATCTTATTTCTTGCATTATTATCTTTCGATTGATATATCACTTTTGCGTGTCGGAAAGTTAGAAATTGGATAAAGCTTCATTTGAAAAATGTAAATTAACAAATTAATCAATTCGATCACGCTCTCTTTTTAGAAAAAAAGCTAAAAAAAGCATTTTCAGAAAAAAAATCTATTTTAAAAAGAGAAATAATAACTATAAAAAAGAATATGCTATATATATATAAAGCAAAATATTACTGAGGTATTACAATAATGTAAATTTTTTTTCTGTGTGAAATGTGTGCATGTAAAATTTTTGAATTAACACATTTTGTATTAATAACTTTATAATTTCAGTTCTTTTTTCATACAAATATAAGACTTCAATATTATGTGAAGAAATAAATCTAAAATTTCTGTCATGACAGAAAAAAATTTTTTTTTTTAAACATTTTTCTCGAATTTTTTTGTACAATTAATATGCTCTAAAAATTGATCATTTATAAAAATATATGGGTTGAAAAAATATGAAAGTGCAACTATAGTTTAAAGAAATAGGTATAAATAATGTTTTAAAGTAGTATTTAAAGTTTATTTAAGCTTATTATAATTAATTTTTCAGAATTATAAATTTTAAAGTGTTTTTTCTTTGTTTGTGTGTTTTAGATACATTAGTGCATTCAAATGGCTACTCCTTCTATAATTATTTACCAATCACTTTCATTTTTTTCCTGTGTGTTATATATAAAGTACGTAATAAAATTAGGGATTCATTTTGCTGTAAACTGAATACTTTTTATAAAAAAAGGAAAATGTACGAGATATTGGCTTTTTCTTTGAATTTTAGCATGCATATCAACACAGTTTATTTTTTTCCCTCCAAAACTAATTAAGTTATTGTAAAATCGATCAATAAAGTTGCTTAGAACATCCTTAAGAATATTACAAAAAATAAGGTCAAAAAATTAATAATTACAAAAGGAGTAGAATTTTAAAATTTTCTCAATTTCTTTCAAAAAATTTAAATTTTTAAAATTGTGTAAATATTAAGTGAAAAATTTCCTCTCGTATCATTTTCTTGAATAGAAATATCGCATGAAAAGCTAAAATATAATTTTTAAACACATAAATAAAAAAAAATTGTTCAAAGTGTACCACACAGAAATCCCTTTAAGACCAACTTTAAGAATTTTTATGATGAGTAACCGAATTAGATTTTAAATTTCTAATAGATAAAGAAATATTATCACTATATTTTTTTAGTTTTATTAGAAGAGTTTTTCAAAATTTTAGCTATTCTAGAAATTTATTTTGTGCTTTTTTAAGTAAGTTATTTTAGTTTTTTTTCTTAACAGTTTTTAAATGTATATATTTTTGTTTGATGGAGTTTTTTAAAAATCGATACGGAACATTTTGTATACTTTTTATATTCATATATGCATATATATTGTTAAATAAAGTTTTAAAACATACAATTATTTCATAATGTAAGTCAAATAAAACCCGAAAAATTTTAATAGTCCTGTGGTTACTATTATTAAATTTATGAAATAATTACTTCCGGGATATGCAGGATTTTTAAAAAAATATTTAATACCTTAAGTCTGTTGAAAAGAAAAAGGAAAACGAGAACTATATTACATGAATTAAAAAAATGGGCTTCCAGTTTAAAATAATGGATTGTGAAATGTTTGTAATCCAATCTGATGCACAAAAAAGAAATACATTGAATATATATTATTTTTCTTTTCAATGACTTGGAAATAAAAAAAGACGTTCTTATTATTGACATTTTTTAAAATTAACTTGATTTTACCTTTTTCTACTAGGATTAAATCCCAATTAAGAAAAAGTCAAGGTATTTTTTAATTATGTTGATTTTAATTTTATCAATTAGGATCAAATTCTAGTTAAAAACAATCTAATTATTGATTTTATAAAAAAAATGACTGAAATTAACTGAAACCAGGAAGTTAAATTAATAATTTTTTTTTTAAGGTTTAACAGTTTTAAATAAGATTATATCAAAGAGAATTAAAACAAAGTACAGTACTTTAATAAAAATGAGTAATTTATAAGCCTAAAAACAGTTTATATACATATTTCTAACAGTTCCCATTGAATCTAACCCACGGTCTTGGTATTCGAGTAGTAATGGGCTTGAACTCGTGACCAATGCTTTTGAATTGCAGGTTGAAAAACTAGTGCCACTGAAGACCCGTCGTGCAGAGGGGCTAGTGCAAATTAAATTTGTCATGGTTCAAAGCCCTTACGTTGACGTGGAGGGGAAATGTAGAGAGCGGGTTACCTGATCAGGTGACGACTTTCACTTGACGATGGGGTCAATTGAGGGATATTGGGATTCGTCATCAATATCCCTTGTTATAAGGGTGACATACATAAAAATCACGTAAATCTCGTTTGTAATTTTATTAAATATTTTAATACGGTTTTCATTTTGTGACGGATCTATACGCGGTTCTACTAATCCCTTCATGACACTTTTAGAAAAATACTTATTTCAAACAACTTTCGCCGAGTAAGAAAGAGTGATAATGCAAATGAAGTATATTATATAAATTCTGTTTTCGCGAGTTTGAGGAGTGGGCAAGTTGGAGTTAGCAAAGAGTGGGCAAGTGAGTTGGCGAGTTAATTTGTTATTAAAAGATTGAAGGATCGTGGAGTTATTAAGAGATTTTGGAGTTTGTTTGTGAAAAGGATTACTGAGAGTGGATCCAACGACAGTGATTAAATCCAGATAAAGATCTCCTGCAAGATTCAAGTGTAGGATCTGCTTCATAAAAGTACAGGTATCGTGAACCTTGTTTAATTAGAAGTTAGCTTAATAGTGTGTGACATAGTTTATATTGAGCGTATTTAAGCTATCGTGGATTCAGTGGAGGATCCGTAGTATTATCCCGTGTCATTGTATCTCACCTTTGCGCTCTACTATTTGATCGTTTATCTTAATTAGATTGTTATTGTGTCTGATTGATATTTTGGTAACAATAAAATAATTAGTGCGAAATCATGTCTTGATTATTCAGTTTCTCCCACACACCTAGCCGGGTCTGCAGGTAGACAAGGGATTTCAGATGGATGCAGGAAAAAGTCCGGCATTACAATTTGAGAGTGCCAATATATTTTACCCCATTAAAGACCACGTCAATTTTAAATTCTTTTCCTTCAAAATATGAAAATCAAATCCTTTGATTTTGGTGTAAAAAATCTTGCTAATTGAAAATAAAATTATTTATAATTAATAATTAAAGTATGAAAAATAAAATTAAAATTTTAGTTTAACTGAAAAATAACTAGAACAATGCTTCAAAAGATTTAGAAATTAATGTTGCGTTTTCCTAACGCTAGTCCTAAATGAGTTAAAAAATAATCAGTCTTGTGTGAAGGCAACGAAACCAATTAAAAAACATTTGATATTCATCTCTAAAGAATTTTTTAGGGAATTATGGTTAATTTTACCTTCAGAAATTTGGTGTGTGTGTGAACAAAACTGATTTCTTCTTCAAGTAATCACTCTAGTTTTTTACTTTACAGTTAATTACATTTCTTTTTATATTAGGTGACATTTTTATTTGATTACATAAAAGGATGTTATGATATTTTAGATTTATGTTCTATAATTAATTTTGTGTCACTTTTTTTTTCTGTATCTGTACAGAATACGGACATTATCAGATTTTAGTAATTATTTATAGCAATTATTTAAAAGTGATTTTAGAGCAATATAGCTATTTATTACGTACAAAAAAAGGTATTTTACACCGTGTTTTAACCCAGCGTTTCTTAAACTATGGCCCCCCTTCCCCAAGCGGGGTGTGATAACCCTACTAGGGGGGAAGAGCGCGAGCATATCAACAAGTCGAAAGTAAAAGATTATTATATTAATTTACGGAAAGGATGGGAAACAAAATATATTCTGACATAATAAAAAATAAAATACCCATTTCCTTGATATAATATACTTATAAATGTATCAGTATTGCACAATGTATTTGAACATTAATTTGTCAATACCAAGTTAAGAACAAGTGTAATAATTACGAGTGAAACTATGAGCTGGGTAAACAAAATTTAATACTTATATTGATAATTTGTACGGTTTATAATAATTATCGTATTGTAGCTTTACCGTCAAAGTATATTATTATTGAATTAATACAATATTTATGGAGGCGGGCGCGAACGAAAATTATGATTGAAAATTGGGTCGCAAATATTAAAAGTTTGAGAAGCACTACGTTAACCCTTTAACTGGTTTTACATACACCGCACAGGCTATCGAAATCTGTCTGCAACCGGTTTAACCATAAGCTGTACGGACAATGATATTTTCTTCTTTCTATCATTGATTTGCGCGTATTTTTCATTCTTATAGGAGATGATTAGTGTTAGTGTTTTTAAGACATGTGAAACTTATCCTTGGTACTGAAATACTTCTCATCCGGGATTTTCTTTGTGGTGAAGGTAGAAATTTTTCATTGAAGGTAGAAATTTTGATTCTTGAAAATATTCGATGAAGAAGAGGCATTGGTAAGGCAGTGTGCAATTTGTTGCTTAAGAAGAAGTAAAAATTGAAATATTATAAAAAAAAACGATATTATTTCTGTCTCGATTGCACAATGTAAAAATTTTTTTTCACCATGGTTCAAATTCCGTGTGCATATACATATGCACACGCACACACAAAATCCTCAACCATTTAGAAAAGAGGTACGAACGTGAAATTTTTTTGTAAGTACGAGAGAAATTCTTTTAAGATATATGAAACATTCTTCGTAACATACAAAGTGTATTTATAAAAAAAAAATAACGGTTTTTGTGTTCCACAATTATAAAATAAAATTTGCGCAAAAACTTTTAACATTGAAAAATTGAAATAAAATTCTTCCATTTTTGCATTCAGTTATGTATTATACTTAGTTATATGCAATGAAAAATGTGCCTTTTTTGGAACATTTTGGGGAAAAAATCGTCCGCTTAAGGGGTTAAAGCTAAATGTTAAAAGAAAGGAGTTGGCATAAGACAATAATACCTTTCTGTATTTAAAGCTTTCATATACAAAAGGGAAGTAAAATATTGCAAGGAAATAAAGATATCACATTTATAAATTTAAAATATAAAATATGTACTTTATATCAAACTTCTGCTGTTGTTACTAGTCTTTCAAGAAAGTTATCATTTAATGTACTAATTGTAGTGTACTGGTTGCTTATGTATTCTTCAAGCCCTATGTCGTGACTAAATCTTAATGTTCTTGGAGAAGATTATGGGATATGCTTTTATAGTTAAAAGTAGGAGACTGAATCGGCAGGAGATATGTGAAATATTTTTAAAAAAAGTAATTTTTCAGTGTTTCTCACAAGAATTTTAGAGTGTAATGATATTAGAGGTTAGCAATTTAGGTCTTCATTTACTAGACAGCATTAGAAATTATAGAACAGAGCGCAGCAAATATCTTGGTGAATAGAAGATGCAGTGAGTGTTTTTAATTCATGTTATAACTGAATATCAGAAGACGTAAGTTCATCTTATGATGGAGTGATTAATTTCCTCTTTTTTTACCAACCTCTTAAGAATATTCGGTACATTTTCTTCTTTCCTTTCTTTTATCAAACTGGGGCTTTTCTTCTACGAAAAAAATTGAAGCCTAAGACATTGATTTTAATTAATGGAAGCTTTATACTCAATCAATAAAAAAACATTAATACTGATTCACCCATTTTTTTTCTCTGTACTCATTGGCTACTGATTTTCGTCCAAAGCACTTCTTGATTACTATTGTAAAGGGTCTTTAAAATATGTTTCTGTAAGTAGTGCTTTTTAAAAATGACTTAAGTAAATTCATTGAGATTTCCCATTTAAGTGGAACTATTATGGAACTTTATGAAACTATATGAACATTTTAAAAGTTGACTCTCATTAATTCAAAAAGTTCTTGAAATGGAATCCAAAATCTTTTACTTTTCTTAAGGGGGGAAGGAGGGTTATTTTTTCAAATTTTTTGTATCCTTTTACAAGACATGCGGAAAATACCTTCTAACTCAATTTATGTTATGCTCTCGAAAAATACTCTGAAACTTTTAAATTTTTTATCTTTTCTAACAAAAAGTAGTTTTAGAATACATTTCCTGCTGAATTTTTAACACAGACTTTATATGTTCCTTTTTACGTATTTTCTTATTTAAAATTCTTTCCTTAATTTACTTTTAACTACTTACGATTTATTTTTTCGTGTACATGCAATCGTTAAATACAAGTTCAATGAATTCTTTTTAAATACATTTTTTTTCATGTCATGTTAATTTCTTTTCCTTAGTTCCACTGACTCCTTTTTCAAGGTATCTCAGAAGTGAAGTGTGAGCAACAATGATACGTAAAATTAATAATCGAGTAATTAAATTAAAATATTAATTAAAGTTAATGGTAATTTTCAAATGTTATTTATATTGATGTATTGTTCTTTGTCTTTTATTTTGTATAATATTTTACTTAAAAGTAAGGTTCTGAAAAATATTTTAAAGAAAGTATTCTTATAAAAGGCATTCTTATAATAAATGACAAGGAAACCCCTTTTTTAACACAAGGTAAAAATACCGATTACATTTCTCATAAATATTTCATTTACTTTAAATTGTTAATAAAAAAATTTCAATTATAAATTGAAATAAAACAAGAACCGAAGTTTCACTATTCATTTAATATATATTTTAAACCGAATTTTTTTAGTGTTACTGTTTCAATTTAAAATTTTATAGGTTAAAATACTTATACGTTTAAGTAAAACCGAAATTTAAGTAAACGCTATATATTTAAAAGAAACATTCCTTTTAGCTATTTGTTTTTAGGTTTGATATTTGTATAAAATGTTGAGAGAGAAAAAAAATTGAGCTGTAATTCCAAACAAACTGTGGGTAAACAAGGTTTATTTTTTGTTTTGTATTCTTGAATTTATCGTATTACATAGCAAAGAGAAAAAAAATTCGGTCAATTTTTTTTGGTACTTGAAGAAATAGTTCTCAATTAACTTCGGAACATTTCATTATCATTTTAGAGATACATTTAATATATATAAAATTTAACATACTTTTTATTTCTTATTTATTTATAAATGGACAGCATAAAGAAATAAATGAAAATTCAAAACAGGAGAAACATTAAATCAAATCTTATTTCTGGAATTAATATGTTAAAGTTAGTTAATTCGTTTTTGAAAAAAAAAATGCTTTTAAAACAATTAATGCAACAAAAAAATTCATTATAAGACGAGTAAGATTATATAAGATATTCTTCTTTAATTGATAAGAAATACTTAAGCTATTTATTAAGATGTCTTTGTAATGAATATGTGCAATTGAAAAATATCTTAAGCAAACGTTGAATTGTTCCTTTACTTAACTGAACAAAGTTACTCCTACAAAAAATGTACTTTTAAAATGCTTTAACGATTAAGAAAGACATTTTCCTCCGTTTTAAAAATAATGATTGTCATATTAAATTATAACCCTATATGCATTTTTTATTCAGAATGTCAAAATAGAACATATGCCAAAATCAATTATGTGAACGGGAATGCTTTGGAAAAAAACTGTCAAATCAACAGGCTTCAATGGTAAAATTTGTGCGCAGGACTATATTCTTATTATTACTAATTTCGTTTTGTTGTGTCATGTAATAATATATGTCTTTATTTTATCATATGTTTTATGCTTTTCAATAAGTTTAATTTCGTGCAGTAATAAACAATACATTCAATAAATTAAAACAAATGCTTGATAAATCTCTACATTGATCCGAATTGAATTTACCTATTGATCTGTATTCAATTGACACATTGATCCAAAGTAACTGCACATTATATTTCAACAAGATTAAAAGCTTTGTCTCCTTTAATAGAACCTCTTCTTTCATCTTAAACTGGACAAGTAACCAACGATTAAAGCGATACAGTCCCCTTAATTACATGTGGAAATGTGGTTTTATAGATTTCAATGTTGAAACATCTACACCTTTTAGCTGCATCACACCCATTGATTCTTTTAACCATGTTGAATTCCGGGAGGAATTATTGATCAGTACTCCCATGTATAGCAGCTATCTGAAATTACTCAGACAACTGGCCATTGAAGTCATAAATGACATACCCGATCAAGCCTTAATTACTTATGCAGATGGTAGTTGTTCGGATTTGGGTAGAGCAGGGAGTGTTATATTTAGTAACACTCCCGGGAGCGATGTTAAAATCAGCATCAGGAAATTATGACTACTGTTCCGTCTTTAGATCGGAACTCATCGCTATCAGTGGTGCTCTCGATCATGCTCTCAACTCTAATAAGGATACTATCTGGATACTGATAGACAGCAGAAGCTCCATCCAATATCTGAAGAATTGTCCAAAGATCATGGACAGCACTGGTCTAGATATTATATCCAAATTGGCTAGGCCTAATCAGAGGAAACAAGTGTGTCTTCAGTGGATACCATCGCATGATGTGGGTGTGCCTTGGAACGAAGCAGCTGATGAGCTGAATGGTAAAGTTTGTGATCTCCCTAACCCCAGCTCCTCTGTCTTGAGCCACTCTGAAATTCTTTCCTTCCACAAAGCTAAAATGAATCAGACTTGGGGAAAGCCTCCTGCTCACCACTAGTACTCAGCTAAGAGTCCTGGTTTATCGTTACAGTGCAGGGGATCCAGGACTCTTCAAACAGCCTTGGCGCACTTTAGAAGTGGTCACCTGCGTGGTATAACCCTTAAGCAGGGGGTAAAGTCTTTCTTTACTTGTTCCTGCTCTCTCCCTGCTTTTCCTTCTCATCTTCTGGACTGCTAGCACATTTCCCTGGAACAGCTGTTTGGAGATCAAGACCTGCTTGGTGACATTCTTATGCGGAAAGGTCAAATGGACTTGGTGTAGGATTTCCTGCTCCAAGGGGATTTGAAACAACAACAACAAACTACACATTGCTATGTACGAGAGTCGTAAATTAAATAGTGGTAACTTAATCTAGAAACTCTCTGAATAGCGGGCATGCACAAATAGGATATGGGAGTGGTGAGTGCAAAAAACAGTCGATCTAGTTAGAAGGGTAATTGTTTTGGCGTTAAAGCGAAGTTCTTTGTTTACATCTCTCCAAAGCATGTTTTCAAAAGATGATCAGCGTTCGTGGCTTAAAATCGAAGTAATTTGTTGCAAAAATACAACAAAATGTTATCGAAGATTACTGGTAGCATGGAGCAAAAATTCATTGCAATATATAACGGTTGTAAAATGAGTTAAAACGTTTCGTTCGTGTCAGAATAAGATGCGGACCTGCAACGCACGGGTAGGCCTTCCATTCTTCAAGATCAGATTGAAATCCTGATTGATCCTTATTCCATGAACCGTCGTTAGGTTGTCCGGGAACTATCCTTAGATGTTGGTATCAGTCAGCAAACGGTGAGGTACATAAGGAAGGAACGTTTGAACACGAGGAAAACTGCTGCCCTCTGGGTTACACATCAACTCACCAAAGTACAGAAATGGTACCGGTATGCATTGACTAGCATCCACTTGGAGAGATACCGCAATGACATACGCATTTCAACAGCGTATTGTCACCATTGATGAGATGTGGGCAGGAGCCTATGATCATAACTTAAAGTGTTAATCAAATGACCGTATGTCACCAAATGCGTTACCGTGGTTCACCAAGTCCACATAAATTTCGACAGAAATCCAGTCAGATGCTGGTTATGTTGATTGGGACATACGACTGGGAGAATAGGATTCTTACGTATGATTTGCCTGCATGACAAACTGTCAAAGCAGACTACCATTCCTGATTTCTACAGCACATCTGCGTCTGGTTATGTGGCGCAAATGTCCCCGCGTTTATTGCAAAACAATCCTTTATCGTGTTGAATGACAGCACTCCTTGTCATGTGGCAAACAATGTCACTCTCCTATTGCGATGGTGGCAGAGGAAAATCTTAGAACACTTTCTGTACTCATCTGACATGAGTCGGTGACTTCGATTTGTTTCCGAAGTCGAAGAAACCTCTCTGAAGTCACCGATTTCATGACGATTCATATGTACTACGCTCAGTAGAGAGCTTCGTCGCTGTCTTTAACAATCAACATCGTATTAATGGTCTCCAACGGCTTTTCAACATTTGAAAAAAAGTTACAAGCTTTGCTGATGATTACGTAGAAGGAATGCAATGAAGTTGTGTGTGTGTGTGCACTTGTAAGTTCATTAATAATTGATTCATACATACGTTGCCATTACTTAATTTACAGCCTTCGTATTTTTTCTTATGTTTTTTATATATTTGACTTCTAAACAAATTAAAATAAACAATTACATTATAATATCTACTTTTAGCAATGCTATGGTCCTGGAAGTGTTAAAATTTACACTTACACACTTTCTGACACATTTCAGTTTTTTTAATGTTATTTTAAACAGACCAGTTTTATTTTTTAAAAATTGACTCAATAAAAATTCTACATTAATGAAAACTCATGAAACATAAATATATTTTTTTGAACAGCCACAAAGCTATTAAGAAGTACATGTAACCATAATAGCTTTATTTGTACACAAGAATCATTTTTCAAAATATTTAGTAACTCTGCAAAAACAACAGATATACTGTGCTATCGAAGGGCACAGAAAAAGTATCAGGTGCTGTGTGTTACACTTTTCAATTTTTTGCATTATTGAAAAAAAAAATGGAACCATTTTTCTCCATTTTTCAAGAACATAAAAATCAACGAAAGAGATAAGTCATTCTGATCAGAGCACGTCTATGAAAATATATTCTGCGTGCGTTTTCACAAAATACACAGCTCATGGTATAGTTACGACAAGAGCTACATAGTTCTAAGAAAAGTTGCAATTGTTCAAATGTTATGAAGTGATATTCCTTAAAAATTGAACAGAAAATGAAGCTCCTTTATTTTGAAAATTAATGGACACACAAAAAAAAACTATCTTTCAGTGAATATTTGAGAATGTTCCCTACATTTACATATATTTTTGAAAAACTGAAATCCTGTTTATCAAATATTTTATGTAATAAAATTATTGAGTTTGCAATATTAACCCCCAACATGTATTTCTACTTTTTATTTACACATTTATTTCTTTTCAGATTATTCTTTAAAAACAGTATATTCAAAAAAGCAATTCACTCAATACATTTCGTAATGAATTCGAAAAGCGCACTTACTCGGTTTTTTAAGTCAGTTTTGTATTCTCTGTTAACAGACTTCAAGTGATCAATCCATACAAAACAATTTATTTGCCTTAGTCATTATTTATTTTATCAAGTTTTATTAATTTATTTAAGCATTTAAGCGCTGCCTTTCTGATACTTTTTTGTTACATATATATTGAATTGATGCCGTGTTATCCTTTTACTGTTTATTTTATTGGACCCTGTTTTATACTTTATCTTATTCTATTTCTATTCTTATACTTTAATCATATCTTAACAACATGACAAATATAATTAAAATACTAAAAATAATAAAATAAATAGCCACTTGAAAAAAATTCGCATTTGTTTATGAACTGACAAAATATTCTAGTTAAAATTATTTATAATTAACCTGTATTAATGAGAGTAAAGTACACAACTTTCGCCACAAAATAGCGAAAAAATAAAATGCTTGTTAGAAATTTGCTGCAGGATATCAAAATAAGTGCAAATATAGCTCAGATAAATCATGTGCATGACTATTTTATGAGAAGAATAAAAACTTTATATATATATATATATATATATGTAATAATACAATAATTAATGCATTTTTTTCGAAGTATAAGAAATTTAGTCGCTTAAGGTTTTACAGAACATGGTTTAATGCACTTAATCTATTGAAGATTTAGAATAAGATGACTTGTAATAACAGCAACACAATGAAACAATTCAAAATAATTAATTGTTAGAACAATGAAACGTACTGGAATGAATTTGCTTTAATTTTAAAAAGGAGTAATTGTTCTTTTTTTTAAAAGTAACTTTGCAAAAAAACAAAAAAAAAGCAAAAAAAAAAAAAAAAAAAACAGGTTAAGAGAAGTAAGATTTTACCAATTTTTAGATAGAGCTGCACTCTATAATAATAGGGAAAAAAACGATACACCAAGAAGGAATTGCCCAATTGTAAGGAAATTTAGTATGCAAAGACAATCGGACCGAACATGTAAATGATTAAAATTGGGTATCCAATGAATAAACCGCGAAAGCTGCAGCATACCGGAACTGCTCATTTCGCAGGTGTATATAAAGAACCAATTCTCAATCTGATATTCAAAATTTCTGTTGCATTTCGACTGCGATATTTTACGTCGTCTGTTACAATGCCTCGTCGAAGGGTTAGTGCACAGTATTTGCAGATGTCAGATTTTGAAAGAGATTGGTTAGATGAATTGAAGAATTGCTCGGACATCTGGGTAGAAGTGATGCGACGATTAAACGAAGCGGGCAATAGGGTCAACAACGACAGATATCAGAGTCAAAATGGTAGCGATAAACTGAGGACCACAACAGAGCTGGAAGACAGATGCCACAACACCGGATTCAACGTTACCAACTTTCCACCATGTGACCATCACACATGTGTCCAACATGACCCCCCACAAATGACTGAGAGAGCAGAATTTACGCTCTAACGACCGTTATCTCTCACGCCTGTACACCGTCAAGAGTGATTGCAGTGATGCTGGACTCGATCAACGTTGAACTACTATGACTGGGAATTCAACGTTGGACACACTTGGAAACGAGTCCCTTTTCTAACTGTGTCCTGAGGACTACCACAGACGTCCAGAGTAGCGTAAGGATCCTTCTCTGACTACTGAATGCCACACAGGTCTACAAAGGTATTATGGCCAAGGGTGCCATTTCCTTTGATAGTTGGACCCCTTTGGTAGTCATTTTTGCCACACTGACCGATAGAGGTAATGTTGTGTTACCGTTCCCTTTACAACACTCAGAGTTTTGTTTGTGTACATGATTATGTCTTGTCGCACATGGCACGTGTTGTATATGGATTGTCTTACTCTGTAAAATTGACCTACACTTCTTTACCCAGCTAGGCGGATTGATATCTCTCCATCATAGATAATATCTGGGACGTTATGGAAAGGTGATTAGAATCATTTATGGATATTGACTATTTAGTTTAACAGTTGGAGACAATTTGGTCCCAAATACCGCAGGTTATCACCCGGGAACTTTTTCAGTATATGTCACGCCCGGTGAAAGAATGCATCTAGTCCAGAGGGGAACCAACGCCTTATTGATTTCCTTCCTTTATAATGGTGAAACTCTAAAATAATAATAATTCAATTATTCGGAAGTTTTAATCGTTTGGTTTTTGTTATGTATGTTCTCTTCACATCAACCAAATTATATCGCATTTGATTTGGACTACTTCTCAATGACTCGGCCTTTTATTTATTTTGTTATAGAGCGTATATTAGAGCGTAATGGCCACTTGACCGAAACATCTGCAAATACACTCCACTGCCTAAGGCCACTTAAGCCGAGATAGAAACAGTAGGCTTTGGCCCTCATAGGCTGTTGTGCCATTGAGTTCAGTTTATATTAGACATAGGATAGAATTTAACAATCTACACTGCTGGCCACCATAAATGTAACACCAAGAAAGACAAGCGATAGCACAACCAAATTTATTTTGTAGATAACATGTTGACCAAGCATTAAATGATTAAATTTATGAACTTCTGTGAAGTGTGGTTCCTGCCAGAATCAGTAGCCAGAGTGGCTGCCATTGTTGGAGATCACCGCTGCCACACGCCTCGGCATTGATTCAAAGAGTCTTTGGATGTGTTCTTGGGGTACAGAAGACCTAGCAGCTTCCACACGTAGCCAAAGTTAATCTGGTGTAGCAGCTGGGGGTGTAATCTGGGTCAATCGTTGAGCAACCATGGACCACATGTTTTCTATTGGCGAAAGATCCGGAGAACGAGCCGGCCAGGGAAGCAATTCAATCTGGTGATTGACAAAGAACTTTTGGACAATGCGTGCCACGTGTGGTTGCGCATTATCCTGTTGAAATATGGCTGTGGCCAAGCCCTGAAGGTAAAGAAGGACAACTGGCTCCAACACCTCGGACATGTAGCGCTGGTTGTTTAAAGTACTGGCAATGCGTACTGGAGGAGTGCGAGAGTGATATCCAATACCGCGCCCCATACCATAATACCCGGTGCCGGACCAATGTGGTGGTGCATAATGCAGCTGTTCAGCATCCTCTCTCCACGGTGTCTCCAGACTCGAATCCGACCATCGTGGTGTTGCAGACAGATGCGTGACTCGTCAGTAAAGACAACTTCATTCCATTCTGCCCCCCCACATCCTTCTTTCATCGCACCAACGGAACGGAGACGTCTGTGGTTCTGCGTGAAGGGTAGACCAAGCAATGGACGTCTTGCGGACAGACCACTCTGCTGTAAACGGCGTCGAATGGTACGCGCCGACACTGAATGATGCGTTACAGACTCAATGTGCTGTGCTATCCTTCGTGATGTGACTGAGCGATCCGTCACTGCCATGCGCACAATTTGCCTGTCCTCACGTGAAGTGGTGCACTGAGGTGGATGCGATGGACCACGGCGGTCCGTCGTACCCTCCTATGCCCAACGATCACATATCCGCATTACAGTTGTTTGGTTTCGTCCAACACGGCTCCCAATTTTCCTGAAAGATAATCCACAATCTCGGTAGGTGCCACTATCCTTCCTCTGTCGAACTCGGATACTTGATCAAAAGCTGATCGATGTTTTCTACGAGACATAACTGATCGTTTTTTTAAAAAACCACAAGAAAAACACAATTGCCGAACTTGAAATTGTCAAAATCTCCAAGCCTTAAATAGCGTTTTGAGGTGGCGCCACAGGCGTGCGTGATGTGTGTCTGCGCTGAAATTCTGAAAATTTTCATATCTTACCTCCGCTAATGCATGTTGTAAATTTCATGTTATTTGCGTGCTTCCTTCAGGGTGTTGCATTTACGGTGGCCAGCAGTGTAGATTATAAGAATGTCTATAAATTAATGGCAATGGATGTTATTGTTGTTGGTTACGTCACCTGATTGACGGTGTCAGATCGAGCCCCACGAAATTCATCGGGATAAGGGATTAGTTGTACGCCGATCTTATCCGTAGCTTTGAGCATCATGCAGGTGGCAGTACGTTTTGTCTCAGTTCAACCATACATTTTTAGAGAGAACACCCTGGGAGGAGGTCAGGGGCCTTCCACCAACCACACGAGAGAATACAGCGGATGTTTTTTTACTAAACGTAAAATTGTGTTCCACTATTGTAAATTTATTATGAAGTATATTCACTTTGTACTTTTTTTAATCAATGAGAAAAAAATTGAAAAAAAGTAACCAAGAAAACTATTAATTTTAGGTCTTATTGATAATCTTGATACTGAAAACAACTAAATTGCTGAGAATGTACCGGAGTCTTCAGCAAACAATTTTTCTTAAAGTAAATAAAAAAAGATTTGTATGAATTGAACTTAATATGATAAATAAGATTATACCAAAATTTCTTGTTCAAAATTACGGTGGGGCTCGGATGTTTGAGAAGTTTAAATTAACTTAGCTGTAAAGTAAAGCTATTGGCGACAAACCACTTAATTGATACCAATGTTAGGATTTAAATAAAAAAAATTTAAGTAGAATTGTGAGTCTTAGACATTGCATTCTCTAATGATGAATCCATGGATAACGATACTTTAAATTTATTGAATTATCATTATAAAGAAAAGGGGTAATTTGTCCGATAATGATTACTGTAATGTATCCTGATAGTATTAGATTTAATGTTGGACAAAATGAAAGATTAACTTCTCATTTTCGTGGAGTAAGATAAGTATAACGATGAATCTAGCATCATTACAGAAATATTATCACGTTACTAACAAAAGACTAATAACTGACATTAGAATTAGTGATATACGCAAATATATTTTTATAATTATAGCTATATTTAAACTATTCTAACACAATCCATTTGAAGTAATCGTAAAGAATTAATGAGTAACTTGGATATACAAGAAATTAAAGACCAAATTCTCAAAAAATAAGTATAAAATTCTTAATAATTTTTGATAAACCAATTTTTTACATATAGTATTCATATCATTATCAATTTTCAGGATGTTCTGGATTCATTCTGAATAAATTTTCAAAAAAAAAAAAAAAAAATGTTAAATGTGTAGAATTTTTTTTAGAATTTATCACTCGTATCGTCTACTAAATTAAAATATAGATTAAAATAAAAATTTTGTATACATATTACGTATTGAAAGTATAAAAGATTAAGCTGTATGACAAAAATTCCTTCATCCACGATGTTTCTGCATATAAAATGAAAATAAGTCAGTGTGTACACAAAATAAGTGTAGAATGTAGAAGCAGAGGGGTAATTAAGGCGAACAGAGAGGTCTCTTATTGGGTGCAGCATCTGAGGAACAAACTGATGATAAATAATAACGGAAGAATTTTAGAAATCTCTAAGATAAAGAAATTACTCTACATCAGTTTTAATATACGCATTTTTTCCCTTCATTTTACCCTTCTCCATACACAATAATATCATCAAAGTATTTTTCTTGGCTTAATTATTTTACTTTGCTCATTACTTTCATACATAGTTATTTGTAACGAAATGCAAATTTTTATGTTTTAAAATAAAAAAAAAATCTAAGAAACATGATTATCCCCTAAAGACTCACGTCTTATCAGGTGTAGACGTGAAAACTTAGTCCTCAGGCCCTGAAAATGTTACCGAAGCCGCTGTTTAAGAGATGTTATCATCACCAGCTGATCATAATTCAGAAATAAGAAGTTTTTTTTTACCTTTAGATTGCATGATTTGATACATAGGTTCTACTTCAAACGCTTATTCTTGGTTAAAATGAAGACTTTGTGGTACACGAGGAGCTCTTAAATAATGTTTTTTTCTGTGAATTTGGTCTGTTGAAAATAGTTTTCAAGCATCACGAAAAAAAATGCTAAAAGTAAAAAGTTTTCTGAACAAAATTTTAGTTTTTGTAACTAAATATTTCATCACAATATGAATCTGTAAGTAATTTCTTTTATTAAAAAAATCCATTGCAGGATCTCTTCATGTGTATTCATATATATATATATATATATATATATATATATATATATATATATATATAATCAATATTAGACTAAATCAGCATAGATCTGATTCTAGGAGTTTGAGTGTGGCAAAAATCAGAGTAAGGTTGAGATCGGGCACTTTAACAAGCATGGATTTAATAACATAGCTGTACACATACTTAAAATAGTGCCAAATACCAAACAGAGATTGTGGTTTGAAAACTTTTGTATAGGTGCATTTAGAACATTTTATCCTTATGGTCTGAATATAATATGGAACGGCAGAAATGTTTTGCCATCCTTTAAACAAAAATCTGAAGAGTCATTATTTATTCCGAAATTCGATAAATCTTTTGGTAACAACATTAAAGTTGGAATCTCAAGAATTTCAAGATCTAAGCGTGGAAAGAGAGTTACAAGAAACAGCACTACTCTCAAGAGGTCTATGTTGGAGTTAGCTAATAAATTTGATGATAACTTTAATGCAGGCTTAATTAAATCTTTTATGTTTGGAATGAATAAAACAGAAATTAAAATTATGACAGATATTTTAAGCAGATGTAAGTTTTTGGATTCCCATGGTATGCATATGATTAGAGATCTTAATAATTATCTAGTACAAAAAATGAATATCAAATTAGATGCAGTAGAAAATTACACTACAGAATATTGTACCATGTTATTTATGAATAAATCCTTTAACAAAATTAATTTTTCAGGTATATTTCAGAAATATCAATCCTTTTTTCCTATTAAAAATATTATTATTAAAAAGGCTTTCAAATATAACAAGAAACTTGGTAGATTTATTTTCAATTATAATCAAGTTTCGGAGCTCCTATGTCCGGAGCAGTGTAAATGCTATTTGTATTGTGATTATATCGATGAATATCATCAGCACGTTGTCACTGGAGACCTTGGCATTGTAAAAGATGATTTATTGAGAAATTTTATGGAAAAAGGTACTGGCTTTAGACTTATGATCACAAAAAATAAATCCAACGTTGTTAAACAAATCACAAGAGATTTGGATACTTTCTACCTTAAAATGGCTATTAAATACGGAATGCCGATAGAAGCATTCAATCAATTTAGATCTCTTGTAGCAATAGAAATTGGAAATTTGGATTTCAGCGTTGAAAATGAAATTATGTATAAAGACCTTAAAGTATCGATAGATAATATTCAAAAGGATTTCGTGATAACTTATGTTGATAAAGTCTCTGCTAATTATGCAATATTATGTAAATATTTTTATAGTAAATTATTAAGTGATCATATTTTAAAGAATAATGCATTTCAAAAGTCGATTCACAGTAATAGAGAAGATGATAATCGTCTTTTGGCTTTAAACAAAAGATTAAATATTCATCTCAAAACTATTAAATACCCACGAATCTTTTTAACACCAAAATTCCACAAAAATCCAATAAAATTCCGTAGTATTACTAACGGGTATAATACATATATAACGAAGTCTGGGAAGATTTTACAATCCCTTCTTCAAAATACTATCGATAGCTTTCAACACACAGCAATAATTAAAAATAGCTTAGAGATTGTTAGAGTCACGGAGGATATGACAGTTTTTTCCATGCACTGCTTTGACTTCGAGGACCTTTTTAATTCTATTGATATAGATGATATGATTAGAGTTCTACATTTAATTTATGATAAATATGATTTGCATAATTCAATGAAAAAGGAAAAATTTGATATCCTGGTTAATCTTGTTTTACAAGAAAATTTCATAGCATTTGATCGAAGCCTTTTTAAGCAGATCAGGGGATTGCCTCAGGGTGGTCCTGCCAGTAATAGTTTAGCTAACTTATATTTACATTTTTTCGAAATTGATCATATTTTTGATGATTCTTTCTTATTATACCGTTATATTGATGATGTAATAGTATTTGGTAAAAATAGTGAATTCAAACCAAATATTTTGTTCTACCCTGACAATCTCAACCTTCTTAAAACTAATTTTAACTCTAATATGGTTGAATTCCTAGATTTAGACTTGCATCTTATTGACAATAGAGTAGTCTGTAACATTTATGACAAAAGAGATTCTTTTAGTTTCCATGTAATTAAAATTCCTGTATGGAACAGCAATTTGCATCTATCAATCTACAGAAATATTGTTTTGAATTTTTTACTTAGGAATGATAACTTAACTACCAACAAAATAGATAAATTTAATAATATCAAGAAATTCTTCCAATGCTGCTTAGATCATGACTATCCTTTTAACTTCTTAAGAACATATATTCATCACAAATACATTAATCGTCTTGCTATTTCTGATTTCAAAACCACCATACAACAATAGGATTTCAAAGTCAGCATTTTAGTGGTTTTGCTGTGAAGATTCTGTTTTAACACTCTTCACACAGTTTATTTTTTAAACACTCTTCTTAAAAATCCTATAATATGAAAAATTTCTACATTTTTAGCAACCAAACCAAATTTCTACATTTTGACAAACAACCAATTTTCTACATTTGTGACAACCAACCAAGTTATAGCCTACTAAATTTGAATGTAATCTTTCTTGGCGTCTTCCTTACAAGCTGGTATAAAGGATGCGTTTAAGTGCAATTTAGATTTTTATCACAGCATTTATAAGCTTTCCATCGGTTTCAAGAGTGTTGGATCTCCTGGAGTAAGCTCTGTGAGCAGAAGTTTTAAAATCTTTTTGGAAGAATCCTTTTACTGGGTAATTCTTTTGATATTTTTCTGCTTAAACATTTTGGGAGAATTTTTGCTTAATAGTAGTCGGTTGTTCTTTCATATTTCTATGAGATTTTTTATACTTTGGATTTTTTATATTTTGGATTTTGTATACTTTAAATTTCTATTTATTTTATTTTGGTCTTTCCTACCGAGTTGCAAAGGGGGAAGGTTGGCGCCTTCAAACTAGTTTAACCCCACTTATTCGGTCCTAAGTCCGAAATTGCATTTTGACTCGCTAGGTTCTTATTTGTATTTCATTAGATTTGATCTTAATTTTTTTACCCCTGTTATGTTCTATTTTTTATATAAATTTTTTCCATATATATATATATATATATATATATATATATATATATATACTGCTTGGCAATTGCTAAAGAGAAATGATTTATGCGAAATTGCGTCTCATATATCTGACCAATAAAACTAAATTTAAGTTGAGAGGGCGTGGTAGACCAGGAGTATAAAAGACAGTGCTTACAATTTCATTATTCATACGAAAATTTATGGTGTTTGATGTTTGACGAAAATAGTGCTGGATGCTATAAAAGTTTTTTCTCTGAAATTCTGTTTGGTTCTTGAAATAATTAAGAAAAAAATGTCAGGAAGACATCATTTTAGTTACTACGATCGTGGACGAGCATTTGGGTGACCGGAAGCAGGTCAAAGTGTAATCACTGTAACTGTTGCAATGTGTGTATCAAAATCGTGTCGTCTCGCGATTAAAAAAGTTAGCTGAAGTTGGAAATTTTTGTGAAAGCATGCCGGGGATCGTGTTAGGGGCACCACACCTTTAGAGGATTGCTATGTAGCCCTCGTGGCAAAACAGGAACAGAAATTTCACTCCTGGCCAGATAGCTGCAAACCTTGCAACCGCTACCGGTACGCAAGTTTCAGCAAGACCTTTTTCACGGCGATTAAATCAAGTTGGTTTGTATGCACGGAAGCCTGTTCGTTGCATTCCCCTTCAACCACGCCATCGTGGAGAAGGATTATGCTGGCTTAAGGAACATGTTGGTTGGGATCACCGAAATTGGTCTAGATCAGGGGTCGGAAACCATTTTGCTGTGGCTTGCTAAGCCAATCTACCAATATGATTCAGCGTGCCACATAATAGGACATTTTTGAAACAATTCAATTTCTGTAATAATGCATGCAGAGTTAGAGAATAGAAATCAATAATACAGATTTGCAGTTTGATCATATATTAATATTGCATAATTTAAAGATAATTCTTAGCATAAAAATATGTAGCATAAAATGTAACTATTTCTTCAACGAAAATAAAAAATTAAAACGTACATATATTATGCATTTTTAAGCATATTTATTAAAATATGAAGCAAACAACATAAAATAGAAATAATTCTCTTCAGTATAGTTTAATAAAAAGATAAAAAAAATAATGTGAAAATAGTGCTTGCACCGCTTTAATTTCATATCGAAAAATTAGGAATATATTATGTGAAATTCAATTTGACATGATTTTGAGCATTCAGTTGTTAAAAATTTTTTTATCGACTCGAAATATTTTTCACATGAGGAAAGATTTTTTTTACTTAGATATGTTGAGCTCAAAGCGGAAAGCCGGGTATATACACAATTTTCTCTTTTCAAACAATTAAATCTCTCCAGCAAAGACCTTCAATAATTTACAAAATAGCTGTCAATTTATCTTCCCAGTTATCTTTCAGATATTTTCTAAAATTTTGTATATACCATAATTCTGAGGATGTTTGTAAATTAAAGCACATTACAAATGTTTCAATTTCCATCTACTAAAAAAATTGACAAACTTGTAAAATAGTGCAGAGGGGCACTGAAAATTGTACCACGTGCCATAGGTTGCTGACCCCTGGTCTACAGTGATGTTCCCCGACGAATCTTATTTAAGTGTAACAAGTGACTCTAGCCACGAATTTCTGTGGAGAGAGCATGGTACACACGTTATGCACAAAAGTTTGTTTGTGAACGTGATCGGTACGGCCCAGGTGTGATGGTGTGGACAGAAGCATCCTGCACAATGGTAGAACACCACTGCACATCTTTGAGCGAGGATGCATTACATCACAACGGTATTGCAGAGAAATTATTCTGAATCATATTCGTATTTTTAGGGGTACTGTAGTTCTAGACTTACCGTAAATGGAGGATAATGCATGACGACACAGAAGCGTTGAGGTATCGGACAGACTGCAAAGGAAAAATATTTTCCGTATGCAATGACCTGCTTGCTCTCCCGACTTAACTTCTACTGAATATGTATGGGATGCTCTTGGCAGAAGTTTTGCACAAAGAACCACTCCACCCCGTGCAGTGCAAGAGCTCAAAACCACCTTCAGGTAATAGTGGGAGAGTATCCCACAAAGACTCCTCGATATTTTAGCGAAGAACATGGAGAACAGATGCAAAATGTGCATTAGCGTCCGTGATCAACACACAACTTACTAAGGTATTCATGTCTGCATCATTCTGACCTTAAGACTAATTTTTTGGTGGCTGTTTGGAAATAATGCATGGAGAATCTATTTTTTTAAAAGTTTTTAATTCTTCGATGTGGTGATATCTGTATCATTTTGCACTATTATAAATGCACATAATTTCTACTCAATATGTACTTAATTTCATTTACTTAACCATTGTCTATTCTAAGTTATTCCGAAAAAAAGTAACTGTTTCTTAGCAATTACCCAGCAGTATAGTTAATAATTCTCTACTACAGAGACAGAAATCAATGAAATACTAAAAATAAGTGAAATAAAAAAAAACTGATTAATAAACAGAATTTTAAAAAAATATGGGTTCTGCAGTATTATATATATTGCCGACAGAACAGTATATTCAATAACTTACATAAAATTATATACATGCATTTATATATATGTGCGCGTGTGTGTGTATAAAACAAGAGATTAAAATCATATTTGAAAAAATAGCATAAAAATATGCATAGTTAAAATGTTTGACTCAGAGACAATATTTTGCGGTCAGCTGAAACCCTAAATTAATTTAAAATCTCTGCCTGAAATCACAACATGGGTTTAATTTAAACCTTTTAAGGTTTTCAGTGCAGAGAAGTGACTTCAAAAGAATGCATAAATAATCCTGTTACTTTGAAGTCTTCCCAGTGAGAATTGTGTGAAAACTTGATTATTTAAAGTTGCGGAAAACATTATGATAATGAATATTTGCAGCCAATTTTGTCTTCGAAATGTATCCTGTTGAACAGAAAAATCGACTTTTCTAAGCAATTTCACTGCGTTTGCACGGAGTATACATTTTATAATTCATACATTTCATTCCGTGTTTACAGTTTTGTTTGGATCTATGAAAGTGATGTGAGGGAAAGTGTTTTGCGGATAAGTGAGTAAATGCTCATTCGAGTTTGCTCTAAATCTGTAGGGATTTAGAATTAAATTTCGAAACTCAGCCTTAGTGAATAATTTATTTGCCAAACAGAAATTTCATGAGATCTGCATTTCATGATTAAACTTAAAGAACTTCTTACTTTTTTAATGATATGATAATGATCTTAAAAAAAAAATAAATTTTTTTACCTTTATTAAAGATAAGTATTAAAAATGTTTCAATTGAGTTCAGGTATAGTATGCTCATTGTATAATACATGTTGAATTTAAGCGCTTATTTGGTAAAAAAAAGAAACACGCACGCACACCCGCACCCCCCCCCCACACACTTTTTGTATGCTGTTATATTTGTTTAATAAGATTCCATCTTCAGACCGATGTTTTATACGAATATCAAAATGATGGTAATTGATAAATAATAAAGCCAAAAAATCTAAAAGTTCGCTTTTTTTCATTTTGTCCAGGAAATTTTGTATTTCATGTCATAATTTTCTACGATAAACAATAGTATTTTCATGCGTGATATGAATATATTTCAACACTGCTAAAAAATTAGATCAAGCAAAAAAGTGAAACAGCCGTTGCGTGATAGCCATGTATAGGCATAAAATGGAGAGGACAGGGGTAACAAAACGAAGAAGAAATAATGAAGCAAAATAAAAAAGATATATAGGAAATTTGACTCTTTGGAATGGTATGAAAACATTAAATGATGATACATTAAAACAATTTGATTACATATAAATGACAAAAAAAGCAACTGATTATTTGGAAATGTTATAAGATGTTTAATATAGTGTGGGAATCCACCGAACTGCTAAGACAGCCGCGCACTGTTCAGCGTGGTTGCGACGAGGGTATCGATGAAACTTTGGTGAAAGCAATTTCCCTCTTGGTGAAGAGTGACTTTAAAGTCTTGGACTGTAACAACAGTTCTTAGTCTTGCCTCAACGCTTCTCACAAGTGTGTCCTAAACATGATCGATAGGATTAAGATCATTAGATAATGCTTGCCCTTCCACAAGCTGTATGATTTCAGCTTCAAGAAAGTTATTTCCAAGATCAGCTGTATGAGGTCTGGCATTATCCTCCATTAAAGGAAAAGGATCAACAATAGCTGCAGCATAAGGTGCGACACGGGGTCTCAGGAACTCGTCTGCATATCTTTGAGCCGCCAAACACCATTCTAAATAATATACAGATCAGTATGTCCCTCTATGCTGATTCTAGTCCGTACTTTCAAATCACCACGGCCCTTTTCTCTCCATACCAAGACACGTCTAGTGTCTCACCCTAAACTGAATCCGGACTCGTCCGTAAGTGGCCCTTGACTCCAACCACTTTGTACTCAATCTCTATGTTTCAGCAGCCCGCCTTTTTCGGGCCGCACGGTGTCTTGCAGTCAACGTAATACACACCATTGGCCTACGTGCATACAAACAGCCCTGAACCCCGCCTATATCGGATTGTTTGACTTAAGACTCTTGTTCCTCTTGAAAAAAGAAACTGCCTTTGAATCTGCGTCGCATTGACTCTTTTGTCTCAACGAGCTGTTAAGAGGATATAAAGTTCATTATTTGTTGTAGTAGCACGTGGACAACTTTGTACTGACCGATGTTAAAAATGCCCTATTTCTTGGAATCGATTCTATAGTCTTGCAATGACACTCTTACCACTCCAACAATGTTCGCTGTAGTTCTTTGGTATCCCAATTATATGCCAAGCCATGGATTCCAGTAGATTACTTTGTCGTGACATTTTCCAGACACTATTTCTCAAAACAACAGCCGTGAGGTTGAATTTCACCACTGAGACAACGAAAAACAACAGTTTTTACGAAATCCCGATTTCTGAACTAATATACTTTTTCTCGTTTTTGATGTCATGAATTTTGATTTGCATACGGAGTTTTCTTCTTCTGTTTTCTGCTACTCTTTAGACTATGGATGTTTTGTTTTATTTTAGTTATGAAAAGAAATATTTGAGTAATTTCGATAAATCCGTATGCTCCCCTATATTTTTTGAGCAATTTATTTGCTAGTGTCATCATAATTATCTTAAATGTGCCTCAATTAGTTAATTACTCAATTGTAAATATTTGTAAAAGTTCTGAAATGAGTATTTATTTAAATTCATCTTTAATTTGAGTGGAGCTCTATAAACAATAGCAGAGCTAATGAATTCTTTTTGCTGCTATTCAGTTTTTTAATAAAAAACAGAAGTAATTTTCTCGATATTTATAAATACGAGCTTTATCTTAAAAGAAGATAGATGTATTATAAAAAAAAGTCAGGTTAAAAAATTTGGGGGTATAGCTCAAAATTCCTTATAGGAAATCTATCTTTGTGTATTCAAACACGAAATATGAATTTATTTTGATCCTATACAATAATATTTAAGTCTTTTTTTGTTAATATGAAAAATAATCCTATTTAAATGTATATAATGTGAGAAATCGGGAGTTACCAAAACTAGAATCATTAAAGCTATATTTTTTTAAAAAAAGAAAGACCTACACTAACATTTTTGCTTTAATCCAAACCAATCAAATTAAAATTTTAATTAAATTTGACATAAATAATGTTGGAGTAAATTCATCACCGTTCATTGGATTTAACTATAGTTTATTAACTTATATTAAAAATTTCTACACAGGATCTATAAGGTTTACGGCAAAAAATAATGCGAGCTATTAAACAGGAATCAACTGATTATTACAAAACTTCATAAGCAAATATCTCAAAATGCAAACCTAATTTTAGTAGCCCATGAATGAGTAGTTTGCACTCCATCCATTTTAACTTAACATCTAAATTCTGTGTGAAAAGTAGAAATTCCAATTCTAGGTCATACGAGTAATTTACATTGGAATTAGATTTCGTCTGGTCGCTTTGGCTATACTAATGCCTCGTTTACGGGTTCGCGCACAATACGAATCTAAGATACTAATTGAGAGAAAGCATGTAATTGGACTATAGATAGCAGGATGGTGAAATCAAAGGGTGGAACTCCCTTATTTTACATTAATAGTAAGAACATGTTGGAATAAAGTGAAAGAAGGCGGCAGTAGACCCAAAGAAATGACTGAATATGAAGACAGAGCTGCTCAGTTAGTATTTGATTCTTTGTTACTAACGATCCAGTGTATATGGGATACCAATAATTACTATACAAAAACTACCGATGGAAAACTTGGTGTCCATTGTGCTGATTAATATCTCCTTTTTTAATGACAATTGCCTTTGCAGTGAAATTTCCCTTAAAACAGTTGTGTTTAATAGTAATTACCGTTTCAAACTGAGTTCCAATGGCAAATAACCAGGCACTTCTCGTGCAGGGTATGTCATACCCACCACCGAACTTTTTGAAGTGAAACTTCTTTGCGGACGGGAGTGAATGGGAAATTTACCCAGTTTTGCGTAACAGTGAAAGAGCGAACGGAAGTCGTGATTCCCCCCATAACCTCCAAACGTCGCCACGGTGAAGAGATAATGAGCTGGAGGAAAAAAGAGCGGATGGGGGGGGATACATCACGTGACTTGTGTCATATCCGTGAAAAAGTTGGACGATTGCTAAGGAGGAATTGTGCATCAAAAGTATATCTTGCTGCTATGGACGAAAGGCGCTTAAGTATTGGTGACATTAAGTGGGTACCCTTGCTACTCTCGTAACGAACTCGCGTGGCGTATTTTCGTAGTTTTTATGTAATAAAAACGTGCCGTTTTCAACGAATAAATGCACCCAAAATACTACCATTATTTGGCTCTTCCCGTTACGGGAGTGTCTGGGCATTGTGTATATGTCACTAACGTTCGCGCCAGAATCACTACGGATAGCATCTTGTAAGCAAACACAGTGACTTCTGTGAGTGATGCATTAAGTTTATATTATTAATTTTTATTTCCATTGAATCAAAATAAATTCTGGTCAGATAGCCTAGAACAAATACAAAAAGAGGAAAAGAGTTTCGTAAAAGAAAAAAAAAAGCAAAACTAGCAGCAATTCCTGGCGAAAGTCTATATATCACCAGGTAGTTCTGTCGCAGCTTTTATCATCTTTATCCATAAAGTTTTAATGCTGTACACATCAGAGGCTGCTGCAATCATTGGATCCGATGATGATTAAAAGCCGATTATCTTAACTGGAGACTTTAATGTTAATTTTGCTTCAGAAGAAGCAAAGCCACTCATTGAATTCTTGAAACGGACACTGAATTTGACAATGAATACTGACTCTAGAGAAGGAACCACGATTGGTGCAGTTTTCTCACATTTTCTTGATTGACTACAATCGAGGATTTTTATATCCTACTTTAGTTACCACACACCTATTGTGTCTTTCTTGGAAAATGATGATGCAGAAAATTGAATAAAAATATTTTCATACAATAAATGAAGTTCGAATTTTATTTGATTAAAGTTATCTCAGCAGTTTAATATAATTAGATCTATTCCTGCATTTACGGCCAACGTCGCCAAAGAAGTTTCACTTCTATCGCGTGGCTTTCCACGTTCTTTTTTTTTCAATGCTCCTTCCAAACCTTTTTTGAAAAGAAGATGGTTTCTCTTCTATTTGATGGTTATGACTTTGAGGTCATATACTTGGAGGGGTCATAGCCTATGGGCGAATTCTAAAAATAGATCTTTGGATAACGCCTCCGTGGGTGTATCATACCTTGCGCGTGAATTTTTGTTACAATTCTGAATACATGAGTTTGCTTCAAAATCCTTCTTTCGCTAAGGCACTATATTGTGATTATGATGAAGAAATGCGCCATTTGAAAAATTTAATAGATAGAATATTTAACAGATACAGTATTACAGTATTTTCGAAAGAAATTTTCTGGGCTGACGATGAAGAATACACAATAGCAACCATTATTTATCTACTGGAATTGATTGATATTTAGAAGAGAAAAACACTGTTGAAAATAATTGCTTTATAGGGAGAGACAAAGAAGCAGTTGGGTTTTGTCTAATTTGAAAGTAGACAATTCGTATACATCTTATCCATATTCACAGAAACTTTTGAAAAAAAAACCCACTTTTGCTGAAACTATCAGAAAAAAAAAGATTAGCACCAAAATTTTTGAATTACAAGAATGGAGAAGTTAACTAATAGAAAGTTCAACTAAAAAAATGTAGGGATCAGCAAGCTTTCAAGAAATTTAAAAGAAAAATTAGGATATAGTAGAGGCATCGCCCACACACCTGCCAAGGTGAACAAAGGAGCTAAAAGAGTATATATATTTGGTCTAATGACAGTTTTAATAATAATAATGATAATAATAATAATCCTCACGAGTTAAAATTGTGATGAATGTGTAGTATTCCCTATTTTTCTTCCTTTCGTACCTTTGCATCAGATTTTATGGTATAAAAAATGTAAACACTCTCGGGTATGAGATATACTGCACGTGTTATTCCTTTCGATTTTTTTCGCACGAGAAATGCCGGGATAAAGATGTATGTATAGGTGATCAAGATAATAGTAGGATATCAACCTGATTGCTGCTTAAATTCTCATAAGCGTCACACTTCGAAACAACTCGAGGGCAACAGCCTGATTGCGGAAGCCATACTCCCAACATTAGAGTTATGATCTGGAGTCGTTATTTATAGTCGTCTTGGTTATGCTTAGTTGTCCATACATGGCATTCTTACAACACACCAATAAATGATACAAGTAAAAGATATTTTAGGCTCCATTAACATTCTTCTAGATTACGGCATTTCTTAGTAGTGGAGTACATGCAAAGTTTAATAAATATATGCATCTGAACTTCTTAGGATATAATTAATTTGACAGTAAGAGAAAGTTTGGAATAAAAATAATAATTTTTAAATTATTTTTGAGGCATAACATTATGCATAAGAACCAATGGTGGTTCAGCGTCTTTTTCGTTGAGTTACAGTGAATAACAGTTTTTCCATTTTAAAATATTTATCTTCCTCATAATAAATTCATTTCTGTGCATATTTATAACTGATTTTTGGATCATTCGAAAAGACGTAATATCTTTTGGCCACCAACAGGCTATTGTCACAGATAGTGTAAGAAGTTATCACCTGGTCACCTTTTCAAATTAAAATAGTGCAACATGTCTGTGCAAAGATATATTTTAGCATATTGACGCCCCTGTTAAATCAATATATTAATCATTCCAAATCAATAAATTTACCTATCTGCGTGCAATTTATCCTTAGAGATTTATAAAATACAACATGATTGGATAAAATAAAGATATATTTTCAATGAAACTTTTTATCGACGTCGACGCAAAAAGCTAGCAATGGTGGCAGGACAAATAAAGATGCAAACACACACAACACAAGAGAAGAGTAACAACTGACTTCACTCTAATACTTCGGAAAGCACACCCAGTTTCTTTTTCTCAGTTCTGGCCTCGTATTGGAAGGAAAGAATTTTATTACTTTCCAAGTCACTTCTTTGGTTGAAAGTTAGAATGATGTCATTCAGAAACCTCATACCTATAATTATTTACAAGTTTTTGAAAACTATTAACGCGACGTTCTAAGGAATTTAGGGGCAGTAACATTTAAAGCAAATGAAAGGTTGAATGAACTAAAAATATTCATTTGTATTTCCCCTTCCCCCATTGTAAGAATGCCTTCCTAGTGAGCCCAACTAGGATTATGTTCTGAACAAGATAAACACAACCGAATACTTTTTAAATTAAAAATATTCTTAGTAAATTTTAAAGTTCAGAACACGAAACTTCATTTGGTTTTCTTTCGCAGGATAGTATACTTCCAACTAAAATATACTTTAATTTTTCAGTTTTGATTTATTATTGAACATATATTTATTCAAAAACATAGCCATTGAACATGGAAAGCATTTTTTAAAAATTATTTTTTGATTGCAAATATTTGATTTTTGAGTTACGAGGGGAAAAAATTAAAGGGCCTGGTACGATTTATGCAAAAAATTTTAATTTAAGGATTTTTAAAATTTTTTTTGGTAGCCTCCTATGTGTGTATACTATGAAAAACAGATTTTGTGCTCAAAATTTCATAAAAAGCTAGGCATTTAATTTTTTAGGGAAAAAATTTCTTAAGTAATTTTAAAATACTGATCCTCATACTAAAACTTTGTACATGCATGAAATTTGATTTACAAGTACGTCAAACTATGTATAACAAAAGTTGGTATGGGTTTTGCGATAACATTATTGGTATGCATACAGTACTTCTTTGTATGAATGCTTATTGAAAATTCCTTAAACAAATGTAAATTCTGAGTTTAATTATTTAAAAAAAAATAAGTATTGCTTTGATTCAAAAATGCATACCAACTTTTGTCACATGTACCATAGAAACAGATACAAAATTCAAAACATTAGACATAACTGAAAAAAAGCCTTAGCATTTTAAATGTAGACAAACTAGTTATTTTATCTTTCTGAGATAAGTAAGTTTTAAGATTTGATTTATTATAGGGATGTGAATAAAAATGTACGTAAAAACTATCATAATTCTGCTTTTTTAAGTTTAGAACTTTCGAATTTTGTGAGGTTATAGAAAAATATATAAAAAATAATTTAAGCTTAAAAAATTTTAGATTTGATTTTTTGACCGATTTTTGTCAATTGAATCGTACTGTGTCCTCTTAAAATTGCTTTCACTTGATAAAAGAAAATGTTTTATATTTTAGGACCTCTGTTCCAAGAAGAATTAGATTCAAAGGATTTCGTCTATTGTAAATTTAAATCAGAAGCAATTCTCAAAACACACTCAAATTATATATTTCAACAAGAGAAAGTCACTGTTTCAATAAGAAAATCGAATCTCTTCTCTCAATCCCTTGGTTACTCTAGAAGAAGTACAACTGAAATATTTTCTTTTCTAAATCACATTGAAGGAGCTTAAGGATGGAGCCTTAAAATATCGTTCCCGAAAAATATTTTATGTTGTTTAAGCTATGTGATATAAGATTACAGTCCGAAGCTTCCGAATTTATTCAGGATTAGAGTTTCTCAGAAGGAAGAATTGCACCAATACATATCTTATATATGTCGATATATCAACGCATAAGGTCAACCTACAAGTATCATTCTAAATAGCTCTCGATAAGATATTTTTTAAATTGTACTAAATGTGGATCATGTGAAAAAACACGTGAAATTAAATTTTTTAATCTTTTCCTTAAGATATTTCACAAATTTATTATAATTACAAAATTAATTTTCATTTATTGAGACTATTACTAGTTGAAAAATTTTATTGCCTGGGTGAAAAAAAAACAAACAAACAATCAGACATAATTTTCCCCAATGTAAATCTTTTAGATTATTTTCATGAATTAATAAATTTTAGATTCTTTTCACGGTTAATGCAATGCTTCTCAAACTTTCAATATTTGCGACCCAATATTCAATCATTAATTTCATCGCCCCTCTCTGTACAATAACAGTGTATTGAATTCAATAGTAGTATGCTTTGACGCTAAACTTAGAATACGACTTTAACCTCTTAAGTGTCATCGGTTTCTTAAAAAATTTTGCTCAGTCAGTGCGTTAGTTACCCGGACGTATATATATACGTCTTTCTGAAGTACGATCTTTTCTATGCACTGCTATCCATAAAATTATTCCGAAGGCTTTGGAATGAAATAAAAGGAACTTGACAGTGTTTGCGACGGATTTACTTATCTCAGAGGATTTGCTTATTTATTCCTTTTCTACCCGTACACCACATACGCTCGTCTACGTGTTAAACGGTGACATTGAGGAGCGAATCGCATAATTTTTAATCGGTATTTAAAGAATTTATAACAAAATATACAAGTTATCAAAAGTGTTAATTTTTGTATATAATTTTATACACTCACTTCGAAAAGTTAAGCACGGAGAGGAAAATGCTAATTTCTGGAAGCCAATCAGAATTGAAGAGGATGCAATTCGCTGCAGATGTAGATGGAAGTATGCAAATATGTTAGGTAATAGCCAATCGTGCCTTTATGTCAAGAAATATGCAGAAAGGGCAGTCTTATAAGAAGCCAACTTTATGAAGGGTTACATAAGTTGATTTGTAAGTGATGATAGAAGATGTTTAAAACTTTCATACAATTTATTTTCAAGACATACGTGTTTCTATGACTTCCAGAAAACGAATGTGAGATTCTGAGCTTTGGCGTGCTGTGGGGCGCATTGAAGCAGGGCAGTCGATCACAGATGTTGCTCTTTTCTTCGGCGTTCATCATTCTGTAATTTCACGTTTATGGAAACAATTCCAAACCACACAGACAATTGTCCGAAGGCCCGTAGGTGGTCGCCTAAGGGTTACAACCCTTGCGGAAGATCGATATATTGCTATTGTAGCCAAGCGGAATCACTGAGCGACCTCCACACGTGTTACATCTATGGTTATAGCGTCCATTGGTAAGGCTATATCTGCAGCTACTGCACGCCGAAGATTACATATGAATGGACTGTATGCCCGGTAACTCGAGTTTGTGTTCCTCTATCCGTCGAATCAAGAGCAACACAATTAAAGTGGTGCCGGGAAAATTGCAATTGGACTGTGTCTGACTGAGGCAGTGCCATGTTTACTGACGAGTCAAGATTTGCTCTGGAGCCCGATGACAAGCGTATAAGGATATGTGGTAAACAAGGAACCCGCAATCAGCCCCAAAACATTACCGAACATCACGCATTCCGAGGTGGAAGCGTTATGGTGTGGACAGGGATTTCATTATGATACCGCACCGACTTGCACATCTTTAAACGGGGTTCTGTGACGGCTGTCCGGTATCGAGACGAAGTCCTAGAACCCAATGTGAGATTGTATGCTGCAGCAGTTGGCCCTACTTTTGTTTTGATGGACGATAGATAACGCTCGTCCCCGTAGAGCTGACATCGTCAATGAATACCTGGAGAGTGAAGGGATTGCGCTTATGGCGTGGCCAGCATATTCGACCGACCTTAATCCCATTGAAAATCTTTAGGATGCTCTCGGCCGTGTTGCATCTTCACATTTCCCACCTCCAGCCACTCTTATCGAGCTGGAAATTGCTCTACAAGAAGAATAACGATTGCTTAATTCTGCGGTGGTTGACCACATAATTGAAAGCATGGTCAGAAGGTGTAAACTTTGCATACAGATGAGAGGGGATCACATACCCTATTAATGTCCTTTTTTCATTTTATGCTGTTTATTTTCACTTTATACATAATTCTGTTTAAGTCTCCAGTATGCCATTATCTCATATCTTACAAAAATTTAATATTGTTTTCCATTCTGTATATAATTATTGATTTTGTTTTATGTATACATATATATGCTAATTTACTGCCAAATTTTGTGTCAATCAAAGCAGTATTTGTTGTATTTTTGCATTTTACATCTTCGTGCTTAACTTTTGGAAGTGAGTGTACGTGATAAGTCCATGGAGTCTGATGATTAGTAAACCTTTTTCTTAACTTAGTATTGTTAAATTAATTATAAAATACATTATAGGCAGTAGTGGTACATTTATAAGTGCATTATATCAGTCTAAATGTGTATTGTATTTTTTATTATGTCAGAATATATTTTGTTTGCTTCTTTCAGTAAATTAATAATTTTTTTAAAGTAATCTTTGTTTTCGACTGTTCAATATGCTCGCAACCTTCTCGTTGGGTTATTTGTCACAAACCCATAGCTTGAGAAAAGCTGGGTTAATCAACGTTAAATGACTTCAAGAAAGTAGAGTATTTCAAATTAAATTTTAGAAATATTTCTTTGAAATATAATAATTGTTAACACTTTTAGAAGAGTTTCATAATGTATTCTTATATTGCAAAGTATTCAAAAATGTAGTTTAGGAAATAATTTTATATCTCTTGAAAAAATGTTCTTACTTCTATTTGTTCCTATTAGAAAAAATAATATTGTTTTCTAACTATAATAATTTAAACAAATAAATCTAACAGTTTTTGTAGTTGCAGCAAGGACACAAAAGGAAAACAAATTACAAAAATTAAAAGAAAGAAATCTTAAACAGAAAATGGAATATATATACATAGAAAAAATATATAAGGAATGCAGAAATGAAAAAAGAAGATAAGAATAATATGAATTATATAAAAAATTCCCCGGGAAATGAAAGATATGTAAATTTTGTCAAGTGCAATGCAATTTTCCTATTCTACTATTAAATACCATATGTTAAAATTTTCGCTACTATGATTTCAAATTCCATTATACATAACTTTACAATATGTTACTCATGCTAAATTAAACTGAGAAATGTAGCATTTAGTTCAACGAATTATAAGTTTAAATTAAATTTGAATATATATATATATATATATATATATATAATTAGATTTTTTTTGTTGAATTCCTTTGCTTCTATTAGTGTCAAAGCTCCTTCGAGTTTTTAATGCTCAAATGAAAGTCTATTTTACTGAAAAAGAAATCGTTTTTTATATCATAACCTTAAATAAAATTGGCATACATTATGTATATATTTACAGTTTCAGTATAATGTATGACACAAATTATATTTTGCGCATATCTTTACAAAATTAATATATATATATATATATATATATATATATATATATATATAAATGCAAATTTTGCTGTTGTAGTCAGAAATGCATATTTGAGCAAATAAAGAATTTCCAAGTTTCAATATAGTTTTAATTAGGTGATTTTTTCCTTTAAGATAATATTAGAAGATTTTTCATCAGAGTAAATATTTAATTTCAAAAGCAAAGACCTGGTATATAATTGTAGAAACACAATTTTAAATTATGTACTTAAAATTGTAAAACATATTTCTTGAATTGGTTATATATAAAAAGGTACAAGGATAAATATTTCTAAAGAAGATCCGATAACTTTAGGTATTTCAAAAGCAATTATAAATAACACTGAATAAAATATAAAATTTTTATAATACAAAATTTTAAGTTATGTTTTTTGTATAGTTCACATCCTTGCTTTAATATACTAAATGTAATTTTTAAATTCAATACAATAATATTATCACTATAATTTTTTTATTAAAATAATGTTTCAAATTTCTCTTAGCAGTTTGAAAAGCGATATATGAAACAGTATTGATAAAAATAATAAATGAATGATAATTTACTAACGTTGAACTCTGAAAAAATATGAAAGAAGAGGCTATGATGATAGTCTAGTAATTCTGTTTCACGCTCAAGAGGGTGATTATGAATCCTGGTCAAATTCATTCTCCAGATTTCCACATCCTTCCAATATGAGGATTTTGAGCCTCGACAAATTGAATGTGCATTATTCCAGCTACACCACATGTCGTAAGTGGTATCAGAACTCAGGCGCATGATTGCAACAAAGCCTGCCTTGAACTTATGACCATAACCATAAATCAAGGGAAATGAGCTTGTATATTGTTATATATTGAAATGAATTTCATTTGTTAATAGCATTGTTATACAGCGTTATTTGTCATTTCCTCCAAGGTTTCGGGGTTCTGTAGTAAAAAAAAAACTAAGGCAAATGCAGCAAAAAAAAAAAAAAAAAAAAAAAAAAACATGAAATAATACAGAAAAAATTCAATTATTTTTACATATTTTACAGGTGTTCTATATATCAACCTTTGGTCACACGGCATATATCAATGCGATAGTTCCTATAGCATTGTACTCAATATAGTACTATGACTATTATTGACTGAATGCTTTATCATTTTCATGTTATCTGTGTAATCCAAAAACTTAGTTTTTTACTTAAGACCCAAGTTATCGTACTCACTTTTGCAGCGTGATGTAGCAGAATGGCATGAAAGGGTAACGCGTGCTGTTGATAACGTTGATAATACCCTTTTGACTAGATTGAGGCAGGAATTGGACCATCGCATTGATGTATACCGTATGACCAAGGATTCACATACAGACAGTAGCATAAAGGATAATATTAGGGCTCCCCAGCAAAGTCTTTTTTGGGCCCTTAGTCGGATCTTACAAACAATTGGAAAACCATATGTACTTGGGGCCAATCAGCCTTTGGGCTCCCTAAAATTCTGGGCCCGCCGCAATGAAGGGGTTGCGGGGGTGTACGTTACGCCACTGCATATATAAATAAAAAGAATGTTTTTTTGTATATGTTCATTTTTGCTGTATTTGTCTTAGACTTTTTACTATAACACTCCGAAACCTTGGAAGGAGCTATAAAAACATGTAAGATTTGTTTTTCGATGTATAATTCTTATTTTAAATACAGTATATTGTTTTCGTGTCTTATATTTCGTATTAAATTTAATCCAAACCTGAAAAATTGTACGTTGTTTTAATCTAATTGTAATTAGAAAAGAGTTGTTAACTTAGTTACAATAAACATTTTGTTTCTTCTTTCTTTTTCAACGAGTGTTTTTTTATCTTTTAAAATTATATATTAATAGTTATATAGTATAGAAGGTAGGAGAGTACTTACCTTTGTGCGATTGCGTCACATTTTCAAAAGCCAGAAGGCATTTCATTTCTTCTGTGATACCTTCTATGTTTACGACATCCGTGTCGTTCATTAGTAGCATTGTTTTTTCATCCATTTTGAAATTGTTAGTCCCAATATTGGTCAAAATGCTTTCATTCTTGTCCAAAGAATGTTTTTTATATTTGATAAATGAAGAACAATTACTGTGAATGATTCATCAGCTTTTGTTTTTCAAACAAGAGTACTTAACTAAGAGTATTTACCTCAGTGTAAGATGTGGAATTAGCAATTGACATATAAAGCATCTATTTGTAAATTATCCAAAAGCACTCTAAATATCATTTAATTATTAGCTTGACGTTACCATACATCTTGCATTTAATCAATAACTAGCCATAAGATAGGATGATTAAATCCTCTTGCTGCAGAATATTTTTTTCCCTAAGCTGCGTAAATCAGAAAAACATAATTGAACAGTCTTTCCGTTCAAGTTCACTTTTCAGTTTGCTTTATTCGTATAATTCAGCCAAAGTATATCTCGTGTTATATATTTTTAAGTAACTTATTCTTGTCATCATATTTTATTATTAATGACATAAATTGCTTTAGTTTTTCAAACTCCAAAACCTATCTTATTTAAATTTCTTGTAATTCGGTGTTTTATTTTTAAGAATAAAATTAAATAAATAAGAAATAGTTAAGTCTTTATTCTTTATGACAATAAATTTATTGAGAAATCTTTTATAGAACTTATTCTTTGAATAGTCAACCATTTTTACCACAGTTCCATCACGTGAAACTCTTTGAAGAACAGTTCAGGTTCAAGAATATCCTAAAAATGATATTTTTGTTGGGATATTAAAACTTAGAAGCGATTTATTTGATTTACTTAGCGGTTTATATGCGAGTTTTCAGTAATAGTTAGTCTTTTCCATTACTTTTTGAAACGCTGTTTCTTCGAAGAATCTATCTTGTATTTTGGATATCAATTATTTTCAAATAGTATAATTCAATCTTACTGCAAAGAAGCAATATGTATGACTTTTAGCAAGTATATTCTGACAATATGAATCTGTTGTCTACAAAATGTTGGGCATTATTTTTTTCAAAGGCTTAGACTTCATCCAGTTTCTTATAAAAAGATTCTGTTGTATTTATATAATCACATCTTGTTTCTTTCTTCTTAAAGTCAAGATGAGGTATTGATGATTTCTTTTTCTTGAAGTTTTTTACCTGAATAATAAAAGAAAAAGCAAAAATTAGGCGGATTCATAAGCAAATATTAAATTTTTGGTATTTTATTCGAATTAAGGCAAATAACTATTTTAATACCATACTTTAATTTATAGTTGCAACAAAATATTTTTTTCTTACTGAAGTGATTAAACAAAGGATTTGATTCCTCAAAAATAACACATATTTTATGTAAATTGAAATAAATTTCCTTTATATGAATTAATATTATTAATAATCTTGTATACATACATATTATACCTTCGATCCATTTTGCCAACTTGAAAAATGACGCCAAATTAATTGATAAAATTGGACATTTCCCCGAAAATGCAAAATAGCTAATCAAACGAAGAGCAGAAATCCAGATTTTAAAGGGAAGTGAAGAGAAAGAGAAATTAAACGTTATGCATATTTGTGCTTCCCAAGCGTGGTAATTGTTGTTCTTTTTTTATTTCCTATAAATAAAAGTAAAAAAAAAAATCGCGAATAATTTGTATCAAAGAACTAATGTTGGACACTGGGTTATTTTTAAAGGGTAAGTACCAAAGTATCCAATTGAGTTTTAATTAAATTTATTAATTAAAATTTCTAAGGTTATTTTTTATTTAACTTTTTTATTTTTATGATCGATTTTCAATAAGAAATTCATTGAGTCAATTCAAAATGTTCTGTGCTTATTTCTACGGTCTCAAGAGGTTAAGATAGTCAAAAATGGAAATTGTAAAACAAAAGTAAAAAAAAAATCATAAATAATAGCAATTTTGAATCATAATTGGATTGAAACAAAAAATTCAAATGCAGACAGTACTAATGATATTTAATTCTAGTTTTCAATTGGTACTTTGAATACAATTTTTAAAAATAGTGATATTTCATTTACGGAAAATATTTTATATTTAGGAAGAATTTCCTATCAAATTATTTTTTATGCTTTTTATTAATATAGTACATCGAAATAATTGTCATCTATACAAAACAAAGTATATATTAATCTATTTTATAATTTTTCGGTGAACTTTTTAAAGGTAGTATCATTACATTGAAAGATTTTTTTTTTGCACAAACATGATATTCTATAAGACTCATATCTCGAAGAAATATGAGGACATTCAATAATCGTTCTACTTATACGGAAATAAAGACTCTATTCGGATGTAAGTTATCACCCACAAAATGTCATGGAATGTATGCTTTATATCTTCGATAACGGCCATTCATATTTATTGCTAACATTACTTCAGGGAAATACGAAAAATTATTCAATGCATTATTCTGTCTAGATTTTGTCTCAAATACATTCATTTTGTTTGTATATTTTGGAACAATTTAACAGTTAAAAAATAAGAAAGGGTGAAAGAGAAAGAAACTGAACACACACACACACACACACACACACACACACACACCACACACACACACACACACACACACACACACACAACACACACACACACACACACACACACACACACACACACACACAACACACACACACACACACACACACACACACACACACACACACACACACACACACACACACACACACACACACACACACACAGAGAGAGAAATAGACAGAGAAACATACCTTTATATTACAAACATGCCTTTATATTATTTATGAAAAAGTTGTACATTTCGAATTTTATCTATTCGGTGAAGTCAAGATGAATTTTCAAAACTATATCATTGCATTCAAAATTTTTTATTGAAACTTAAAGGACACAAATATACCTCCTTTCCTTTCGTTTAAGAATAAATATCTGTTCAAAAGGCATACCTGATGTAATAAGTTCTTTTCAGTTAGACCATTGAATATCTTTTCATTGGATCTTTCTAGGGCATCTCTTAAATTTGATCCTAAAGGGATCTCTTGCAAATTTGATTCAAATTGAATAGCCCATATTTTAGAGAATAGTTTAAGTTAACTCAGACTAGTTTACTTACATATCATTGTTGAATTAGCTGGACGAAAACTTTATTCCTTATTATGAGTAAGATACGTGAAATCTTAGAAATCGAAGAATTACAAATTTATCTAATATAGAAAGTTTTATAACTTATTAATAAGCATCTTTTTATTTTGTTTTGTTAAAGATATATTAAATATAACTGAGTTGTTTTTATTAAATAAAATTATATATAACAGTTTTCGTGTCTATTTTCTTAAGGTTTCATGGAATGTTTAGTAAATATAATTTACCGGAAGCGATAAATAAGCAGAATTGATACCATGGTACTTATGTGTAGTTATATTTAGTTAATATTAACTTAACTAGTCCATAATATATTTTTTAATAGTTTTCCTTCATATCAATGGCAAATATAAAATCTTAATGTAAGTATCTATAGAAATTTTTTTTAAAAATGTGAATTCAAAGATTTTATAATATTAAATTAAGAATATCGGGATATGTGCGAATAAAGAATGTTACGAAATCTCGTTTAAATTCTTTCTCCAAAATTGGTTATTTATATTTTAATTAATTAATCCATTAATACCTTTAATAATAACAGCAAAATATGATGGACTTTTATGACATGCGTATTATATTATATAAGCCCTAAGCATTTTAAATAATAAACTCTGTTCTAAGAAAAATAATAAAATAGTGAACTTATCGATAACATTAGACAGTAGGTTAAAGAAAAAAGTTGAAGGAAAGGAGTTAGTGATAATTAACTGAAATATTTAAAAGAAAAATGAAAGGGAAATCATGTTTTTTTAATTAACGTAATAAGATTAGATTTATAGGACTTATGCTAGTGACATTATACATTTTTTACACAATTAATTAAAGCTTAATATTAACTATTCATGAATAGTTCTGTCGAAATTAAAAATAAAATGCAGAATAAAAATACGATGACGTAATAAAAATACGAAAGAAAGAAGGAACAAATCTTACTTAATTGAAAATAATCAGAGTTTTACTTTTTTTCATTATAGATAATAATAAAAGGGAAATCCGGAAGAAAAAAAGTTTTGGAAAGTGCTTTTTTTCTCTCTAAAAAGGGATGTAAAGTAACATTTTTGAAAAAAAAGATTAATACCCTTGTGTTTCTAAAATGTACATTTTGCAGATGTAGAATGGAAAATATTGTTAGATTTTAAGCAGAATTCAGAATAATTTAGAGAAAGAAAGAACGCAAAAATTTGTACGATTTACAGCAACATAATATTAATTCATGAACATAGGTTGAGTAAAAGCTTACATGTAGAGAAAGCAAGGGTTTATAAGTATAATAGAGAGTTAAATCTTACCTTGAAGGCGTGTATTGAAGTTTGGAATCAAAAACATTCAGAAAAATAAAAAAATCTACATAATAATAATAATAATAGAAATAAATTATAAAAGCAAATTATTGCTTCTGAAAGTTATGGGTAATTTTTCAGGACCACAAATAATAGTTAAAGACCTATGTTGAAGACCTTTCGATTATTACTTATGATTATTGATTGTTAAAATATTCTCTATAGTATATCTTTTGAAAGATGATTTATGAGTTATAGAAAAAAGCAATTACATTTTTTGATAATTTTTCAAAGGAAAAATTAATTTAAAGAATTTTTTTAGCTTAGAACATTTTTCTACAATATTTATTATTTTTTTTTGTTTTGAAATGCTGTCATCAGTTTTCAAATCCTGATGATTAGTATATGCTACTCTTTATTTTTTTTGGGCCCAGGTTTAAAATTAAGATGTTGTAATGATTCTCCGTAAATTATTCCATACTATAGCGTTTAAGTAATGCATAGAATAGTTGTAAATTGCAGTAATGAATTATAAAATACTGTTTTACTTTGATACACGCATTAAACACGAAATAAATATTATACAATTATTTCCCTGAAGAAATATTCTGAATAAGCTATTGGTTTTTACTGACTTGCTCTTTGATCTACTTTTATTGTTTATAAATCATAATTAAATACATATGGCATTATTGGTAGAAAAAACATAATTTTAAACATTCATAATTAAATATAGATTATATATTTCGTAATAAAAAGTGGCGTACAAAATACGTATGTGAAATAAGTCAAGGCTGAAAGTGAAAGAAAAATACATTTAATCTCAACATATATATATCGACTGAATACAAAAACCTTTGATCAAGTTTGGAAAAGAACTTGATCAGAGCCCTTCAAGGAACTGTCAGAGTAGTCAAAAGGACTGGATTAAGTTCCTTGATCCAGCCCATCTGACTTCCTCTTTGCTTTTCCGGAATGAATAATTTCTTAAAAAGATATGCAAATAACGAACAATTGATTCCTGAAATTCCACACATATTACTGATTTTTATCTAAAAATATATACACTTACAAAATACTTTATACGCATTTTTTATTAAGCGACTGACCAAGGTAAAATGATAAAAATTGAAGTATTTTGAATATCATATCAGATTGGATTCAACGTATGTTTCTTTGAAGCCTTTGTAGCGGTGGTATCTATATAAGCCAGTAACAGCCTCCGGACTCATTTTGGTCTAGTGGTATGTTACTCGGTTTCGGATCCGTAGGTCACCAGTTTTATCCTTCACATTGGTAACTTTGACTCTGAACTAAGAGAAACGCAACCATCGCACAGTTATCGTGGTTGCGTTTCTACTCAAGAAGAACAGTCAAAAGCCTTTAGACCAACTTGACCCAGCAACCAAAACCGTCAGATACACTTGACGCAGCAACCAAAGCCATCAGATACACTTGACGCAGCAGAAACAATTCACACGCTCACCATAGCAATTATATCGTTCGTTCACCAATCAACCGAATCATTGGTGAGGGAGTAGTGTAGCGGTGGTATATGTATAAGCCAGTAACAGCCTCCACTCTAGTCACGTGGTATGTTACGTACTTACGGAACCAAAGGTAGCGTGCGCGAGTTCTATTTTTCACACATTTAATGAAGATGCTTTAGTAATTTTGCTCGAATTAAATATAAGGTATTTTTACGTATTTTTTACTGTTGTTCTCCATCAAATTTTTTTTTTTTTACCAGATGAATTGTCACTAACATCAAGCGAGGACATTTTGATCCAGTCAAATTCTGTTTAGAAATCTAATTATTTTTTTCCAGCAAACCACCAAAATCTTAGCCAATAAAAACTATGCTTTCAAGCGTATTATTATTATTATTTTACATAATTGAATAAAAATTTTTTTTACATGGAATGTTTAACAATATATTTTATATCTTTTCTGAAATTCACAAAAGTATATTACTTTTTGAAATTTGTTCATAAATAAATATTTTTACCGAAGAAAGGTTTGAATACGAAGTACTTTAGTTTCTCAGTTGAATTTTTTTGCCACCGAATTTCATTAAACAAAAGAAGTTTTTATTTTTACAGTCTGACCGCAAAAGAAGTGTATTGTATGTTTCTGACCTAATTTAATTGCTAATATTGATAAACCATTTTTTTAATATTTAAAAATAACATGAAACAAATGGATTAAAATAAATTTCAAAAGTTATTTTGAAAATAATCTGCTTAATATGATTATGAAAATCACAGGAAGGCCCCTGATTCGAAACTCTTTTACTGGGTTTCTACTTCACGCAAAAAGTTTAGAACACCAGTAAGATTTCAAACGTAGTATTCCTTCTACTTTAATATAGATATTTAACCATTGAAGTAAATCCTTTTCTTCCCTCAGTTATTTGAGTAAAACCATTTGTGTTGAATTGTTTCGAAATAGGAGCGAGACGAAGATACTAATAAAAAAAAACTGCATGAAGGATCGTACTTAGGTTGGAACTAAAGTCGTATAAAACTACATACATATTTATAGTAACATGGAGAGTGGGGAGATTTTATTTATTCTATTATCAAAATTGTAATTGCTGTAATGATATGGAATCGTTTTGTATACAGAAACATCTTCAACATTTATTGAAGATCATACACATATATAAATATTAATGGACAAGACTTAACGTTGCAGTTACTTACACATATTGAAGACAAAAACAAAGATACATTGTTTTAGATTTCTAGGTATTTATATGAAGTGGCAACAGGAAGTCTTGGAATCCGCGTGACTTCGATGGACGGAGACTATGATTGGTGGGAAGATATCGTTCGGTAAATTCTGATGAAGTCTTAGTTTTGAAAATGCGAGATGTTAATAATCAGAAGATACAGTTACAGTTATTCCGTGATGCGGGAAAACTAGTTATTATTTACGTGTGAGTCCTGAAGGCCAGCACCATTACAAATTAAACAGTTGTTTAGAGAAATTAAAGGAAATTGTTACATATATATAGCTATAAATGGGAAGACAATTATTACAAAGTGGGAAGATGAATGAAAGAATAATTTATTGGAACGAAACTCAGCAAATAAGTTATTATTCTTCAAAATTTAGACATAAAATAGGGGCCTTTCACACGAGTAAGCTGATACTCTCTGCTGTTTCACTCCCTAAAGCTTTCAAAAACCACTTTCTCTACTAGTTGGCTCAACTAAAAGCATATTGTAAAAAGTTCTCTCTTTACATGCGGCAACTTGTGTATTGAAAATGGAAAAAGCTTCTTATGTACTGATGAGTCTGGTGTAACGTTTTCCCGCTATGCAAAATTGACTTCTTTATAAAGAAAGCATAACACCGTTCATTTTCCCACTTGCACACCTAAGATACTGCGGGATCTTTTCATTTGACATCACCCCGACAACCGGTGCCCTTGAGAAAAACTCGACTCCACCTACGAGCCGGAACTTCGAGTGTATTCGAAATGTAAGAGGTGACCGCCCCACCCCAACAGAATATAAAGACAATCCGTTTTGAAATAATGGAAAGAACAGTTGTGTGTTTGCCTCCTCCTTTACTAATATGTTCAATAGAATGGACGTAGACAATAATTTGAATAACTTGTAATACACTATACATACTGTAATTAATAGTTGGGGATGAAATAAATCAATTATTTAATTTCTTAACTCTCCTGCTACCCACCAATTTCCTCAAACGTCACACCGGCACTCCCTTTCTTTAGTGAGCTTGGTGTCTGTGTGTGAAAGCAATCTAATCTAGTGTGATCTTCCCTCTTCACACTAGAGAAATGGGAATAATGACTGGAACAAAGTTGCTTCGTGAGAAACCAGCGTTAGAGTGTTAAAATTTTGTGGAATTTGTTTAATTTCTTTATTTTAAAATAACACAAAATAGTACAGATATATGAATAATGTAAGCAAATGATAAATGGAATTGATATTAAATTAAATTAGAATATATTGAAACACATTATGATGGCTAAAGCAAGGGAAAAAAAAACATTTTTACGCAACATTGCTTTAGAATTCATGTCTTCTTTATTTTTATAATGATTTACTTGAAGCTGTACAGAATTGATCTTTTTATTTCCTCTTATTTTTCTTCTCCTTTCTATTTTTCCAAGTTTAAATTTTATCACTAATGTATAAAGGTCATTTTATGTCCTTTGGAAATCATCTAGTTCAAAAGTAAGAGTTTGTTAAACTCTTAAAAGTCTCAAGCTTGTGGGGGAGGGGTCCTAACTGGGACCCCTCCCTCTGTCCTGCGCGTCTCTAGGTGTGGGGGCAACGAAACATCACCAACAAACGCCATAATAACAAATAGATTTATTCCAGTTCTGATGAAACACTTAAACACAATCACAAGTTTAATTATAAGAAGAAACCTAGGAGTGATCTCTAAAACGTCGATTAATCCTAATACTCAATTCTAAGTAAACCTGACTACCAGAAATGGATAAGGAGAACAATCACTAATGACCTCAGGCCGATTCTAAATCTACTATCTTTAAACTTCAATCTAATAATTTAATCTCAGAGATTACACCTTTTAAACGCGCGCTAAGTTTGTGAAGTTAATTCTCCAATGTTCAACTTACTTGACAGCTTCACGGCTCCTTCTCTCTTTTTACATCTACAAAACCTTATATAGACTTTATATAATCGAACTAATTAACATATATCTATCTCGTGTTTTTCTTGAAAGGCTGTGAATTAGTATAAATGCTAGCCCCAAAGTTTCCCCAAGAGGATTAGTCAGAATATCTCGCGAATAGCCCCGTCACAAGCTTTATAAAAGGCCATAATGAGAGTTGAAGTTTTGTTAAATGAAAATTAAAATATCTTTTATCATTTTCATAAAACAATTTTCTCGTTTCAACGGACTAATAGACTTTTAATTAAAAACTTTTAATGTGTCAGAAATTGTTAAAGGAATATTTATTAGTTAGTTTAATGACACAAAATGATGCTTTAAAAGTGCAAAAGTTTAACATGATGATATAAATATTATGAATATTATTTGCATATTAAATCCTTTAATATCTTTATTACTCAACTAACAAGCAAGAGATTTAATTTCATATTTTGATCGAAGTAATGTTTCAATTTTATAACGATACTATCACTTATATGGTCCTCTTAATATTATCACAGTATTATATGAAAATATATTTGCTCTTGAAATGCATTAATTTTCTTTGAATCCTATTTATTTAAATATTACTAACAAAAACTAGTTTATGAAAATTCATTATTAAAATGGTAGATGTGACATTAAAGGCTGATTTGATATTTCATTGATTGCATTTTATTATAGAAATGCAAGTTTAATCGTTCGGTTTTATGATAAGGATAATTTAAATTTATATTCAAGCAGATTTTTTTTTTAGTTTTGAGATAATTTGTATTTTATCCTTCACGAAAGTAGACAACATTATTTCTCTTTTTCCAACGGTTTCGTTTTTGGTTCGTTGCATGCTGTTGTTAACACTAAATTACGTGAATTCTGTAAATTACTTCTACTATCTCCATTCCCTGATTTCGACGCCCCTTAAAATCGTCTAGACCAAGGCAACAAAGTATTTATTAAACTAATTAAAGAGTAACCGTCCAAGACAAAGTAGTAAATGTCGTGAAGGGAATATATAGTGTCAAGGTCATATTTTCAATCGTCAGTCCATAAAAGGTGTATTACACAAGTAAGTTTTCGAATAATTTTGTTGGAGTAGTCAACAACTTTTTTACTTTGTTTTACTTATTAATTGAATTTACTCACAATGCGTTAGAAATTTATAGCATGGATGATGATAGTAAACATTCTTTTTGAGAGACAAGTACAGAAGAAATTCGAAGTGACAGAATTTAGTATTAAAAAATTTCAAAACATGCAAGTATTATGCATAAATAATGTAAATAATTTACCAGTAAGTTGTAAAAACTGTATGTTATTAATGAATAGAAGTTTATTATGATTATTATTACAAGGCCTGTATGTAATTATTTTTATAAATATAAAAATGCAGTAAATATAAATTGAATTTCTTTTAAATTTCTTTAAGATATCCGAACACATTCAGAGTACTTTTTTAAAAATAGCATATAAAAACAATATAAATACTTTTCCTGGTATCAGTACAAAAATATATTAATACTTAACTAAAAATATTTAAATAATTTTTTAAATTTTACGAAAATCATATTTATAAGTAAATTTTAACGATTTTTTAAAAATACATTAAGTAGTTGGAGGCAAAAAGCAACAAACTAATATAAAAAAAAGTATTACTAAAATATAATCTATAGAGTTATCTAGGGAATGCACCAAAAATTTTAATGTTTTATTAAAATGTAAGAGTTTCAGACCTAGTTAAATAAATATTATAAGAAATGTGACATATTTTTGTGGCTATTATTGATCTAACTGGCTGTAACTCAAAAAAAATTCATACTGTAAGAATTATTTTATACGTTCCCTAGAAAATATAAATATCAAATAAAAAAAAGTTTCATAGAAATATTTTTTCTCTCAATGGGGCTGCGCATTGGTATTTTAAACCTTTGCAGACCTAGTACATTCCCCAGGAGCTGGTACCACTTTTTAGCGCTACACCATATAGGCGATACGAATTACAGCAAGCAATTTTGATGCCCAGTTTCCTCCACAGAGGGAGTCACCTGAGCTCTTGACGATGCGAACTTGCACTAAGATTTAATTTAGCCGAGAGCATCCAACCCAAACAGACACTCTAAGGATCTTTCACATGCCGTATAATCATACGACATGGCCGTGTTGATTTTCTGCATCAAAAAACCCACCGACTTGGGCCGGGTAAGACCTGCAACTTGGTGTAGAAGGCCAGCGACAAACCAACCACGCCACCCAGCCGGTTGTTTCATAGAAATATACTTATAATATTTCGAATAATCAGACACGCTATGATAGATAGTAAGCAATTTAAATGACCACTTCTAGTAGATTCAAACTCTTTCGATTTTTCTAATTTTACGTAATTTATTGTAACTGAGTCTCTATATGACATAGAGATAAAAAAAAATATGGGTTTCGTAAAGTCAAAAGTTTGCTCTGTTTAATAAAAAAATGTGTGTTTTGATCGAACTTGGTCTTTTTAATGTGTTTTCGTAACGGGTACTATTCGGGTTCTTCTACTAATCCTCTTGGGGAAAATATTCTTTAACTGTGAATTTAGTTTAAAAACCGCTTTCCGTAAAGTGACTTGATTTTATGCAAATGCAACTGCTATTTAAGTGCCTGTCATTGAGTATGTGGGTTAATGGTTAAGCTTTGATCGTTAAGCTTGAAATCCAAGTATTAGTAAAGGTGAGCAGCGACTGAGTGGTCGCGCATCTTGAGATTAGAAGTTGACGTGGAATCCACCAGGAAATGGTGAAGTAACCAACTTTGGAGCTGACTGATCTATCGGGCTTTGAGAAGAATCATAACAAAGAGCTTCAAAGCCTGATAGGTGAATTTTAAGAGTTAGAATTTCACATTGCTCCCAGAGTTAATTTATAAATTTGTATGTCTCATAAATTGCTAAAGATAGAATAAAAGTAGCTATTTTTATGATCATATTTGCTTCTTCTTCGAACCCCCTCACACCCGTGACAACCTTAAATTTAGAATTAGAAATTTAAATTTCTAAAATAATACGAGTGCATGTTTGATATTCATATTTTGCATTAATTGTTTGAAGAAAAACAATAGGTTTTTAAGAGATAAAAAGTAGGTTATGAATAAATATTAAAAGAATGAAGTAGTACTTGAATTATATATTAAAATGGTTATATCCCCCCCGTTCAAAAATGATAATAAAAAAGAGAATACACGTATACTATGTGATCTTTTGACGCTTTTTTAGTTATATCAATTCTACTTTTGCTTTATTGATCTCAATGTCGATATTGTTTGTATTTTAAATGATTTAATTAATTTTTCGCAATTATAGACATAGATATTGTAAGAAAAACCTGAAGCAAAATGCATTAAATTGATAAAATGGTCTATCCCTGCTAACAACTTGTATTTCCTGAGTAATTTCAGCTAAAAAAGTACTTAATTCAGAGACGAAACCAATTTATTTACCAGTAATCAAACTATTACTACTACAAAAAATAACCTCTAACACAGATTTCTTTTAAAGAAAATTTTTTTCTACTTCCATGGAAGATAAGAAATCGTGGATAAGAAATCAATAGTATCAAATGTTCATTGGTTGCCATGGGGCAAAAAGAATGTCACTATCACTGATTGCTCCGTTGTGAAAACCCTTTTCTTTTTAATGTCAAGATAAGTTCATTATGTGATGCTGGAATGCTATTGGGGGAATGCCGATTGCAAACGACTGATTAATTAATACGGAGCAGGTGACACAACTTGAGTGTTAGAGAAGTTGTATAATGCATTAGAAGTGAGAATTGACGGCAATTGAAGGTAATTTACTTGGGTTGATTAAGACCAATCACTGCATATTCAATGGATAGAGTTGATTTCGCAATTAAAGTAATGTGTATTTCGCCATGCCAATAGAATATCTAATTTCTCTTAAGTTTTAATAGGTTTTATTATTATTCATTTGGATTTTATTCAATTTAAAGCTGTATTCTATTAAAGTTAATGAAATTAACAAAACTCGGAGTGCTTTTACTGAAATATTCTCACGATAGTCTTATCTTTGATGGGGAATTATAATTGATATATATATATATTTTAACACATCACTCAATAAGTCTTGGGTCTAACTAATAAAACAATAATTTTTAAGCAAAATTGAACTTTATTTATGAGGATACTTCCCTTCAAGAGTGTCCCGAGGTGCCCTAGTGATCTTTTCCTTTTCCCACAGGGTTTACTGTCTTTGGTAAACACGGGCTTCACGAACCCGGGGTACCCTAGTGATCCTTCTCTATTTTCGACCCTCTTTCTTGTCATTCAATTCATTCTTTCTTTCTCTTCCCGTCTAGACCACAGATATTAAAACAAATGTTTGGCGCAGTATAGCCGAAATCGGCTCTTGCGCCAATAAACCCCAAAATCACTCACTCACTCCCTTCAAGAGTGATACATGCATCCCAGTTTTCTTCTAATTTTTTTATTACCTTTTTCATAGAATAGTTTGTCTTAGTTCTCAAAATAGGCTTCAACCTCGAAATCACTTCTTAATTTGAACCAAATCTTTTCCCCTATAGCATTCCTTCAATGTTTGCAAACAGCCAGTAGTCAATTGAGGCCTAGATCTGGACTGTATGCTGGGTGGGGAAGTAATTCGAAGAGCAATTCCTTCAATTTGACTATCGATTTCATGGTCTTGTAGCACGGAGCATTGTCTTGGTGAAACAGCACTTTTTCTTTGGAAAATGAGGATGTTTTTTTCTTTTTTTTCATTCTGTTGATCCAATAACGTCATGTTATACTCACTATTAATTGCTTTGCCTTTCTCAAGATAGTCAATAAACAAAATTCCATGTGCATCTCAAAACACGGACGCCATAACCTTGCCAGCTGACGTTTGAGTTTTTGGTTGCTTTGGAGGGCTTTTACCACCTACTGTCCACTCACTGATAATTTTTTTTGGACTCAAGCGTGTTGTAATGGATTCTTGTTTCCTCCATTGGCACATATCTACCTTAAAAAAAACTGCTTATTTCGCTTAAACAGCTCCAAACAACGCTCTGAATCGTCGACGCGTTGCTATTTTTGATCGACAGTGAGAAAACGTGGCACCCACTTTGAAAACAGCTTTCTCATTGACAAATAATCATGCAGAATAGTGCATATGCTGTCCCCTGATACCTTTAATTCCTCTTCTATCTCACGCAACTTTAATTTAGGATCGACTAAAATGATTTTATGGACTTTTTTGCTGTCTTTTGGAACAACTGCAGAATTTGGGCGATCTGAACGTTCAGCGCCGTTTGTTTCTGCGCAACCACGTTTTAAGTCTGCATACCACCTCTTGACCATTGTTTGAGATGGAGCAGAGTCTGGATAACACTTATCAAGTCATTGTTTTGCTTGAACAGTGTTTTTTTTCCATCAAAAATCTATGTTTAATTAACAAAGAAATTCTTTTTCATCCATGTTTTCTAAACAAACAGAAGTTGCTTCACTAAAACCACTGTAACCTTTCAACTAAACGAGATATTATCACGGAATTTTGACACGTGCCGCTTGAAAGTTAGTACTACTAGGTTAGGCTTAGGAAAGTTAGAAGGTAGTGCCACTATATGTTGGGATTGGGATTTATAGAGTGATGTGTTATATTCTCTTAGAGGATTACAACTTGGGAGATGAAACTGGAAAATTTAATGATTCTTATGGAAATAAGCAAACACAGTAGAGAGAAAAATATTCCTCTCTTATATTATACAGTAATCATACTGTAGTATTTCTATTGGAGAAATTTTCTACCTGAAATAACATTACGAATTTGATCATATTTTTTAACATATAAGTAAAAGCAGACTAAATTCAACTATTTAATTCAGAACAAATTATTAAAAGAAGAAATAATGGTAATATTTTACTGTCAACTATATTCATCAAATCAAAAGACGTCCCCAAATGCTGTGATATACAGCCAATAGTGGAAATTATTCTCACATGCGTTTGAAAACAGAAAAATAATGATGACAGTCTTTGGCGACCTTTTTTGAACTGGCGATATCTTTTCCTTTGGCGAAATTGTTCGACGGTATATTACGTAAGTACCAAATTTATTCTCTTTAGTTTTGATGTTATTTGACTAACATATGTGATTTTAAAACTTATAAAATACAATTATTTAATATTTTTATATATGAAACTTTCTTTTAAAAATATATTTCAATCTAAATCACATTTAAAAGCTTGTAAAATAATCAATGTGGATATATCGTAACAAAAAATAAAGATTCTTTCAGTATATGACATAGAGTCTTTTGTTCAATTTTATTTAATATATAGAGTATTGATGGAATTATGTTATTATTTTCACAACCAATTTACTCCAGAATTTATTTAGTATTCTTCTTTCTGTAATCCAATTGAATTTTTTTGGATTTAAGCGAGTTACTAAAATGTCGTTACAGGTGTTTCTTTTGTGATTTTATACTGGTTGCGAAAAAAAAGGTAAGAAACATTTTTTTCAAATATATCCTGCGTTTATCTCTAAGTAGAGGGACAAGAGTAACGATTTTTATGTTTAGGTCAATACTTCTATATTTTTGCAGGTGTTTCCAAATAAGACTTGTTTCATTTTATTACGTAGCTTCGGTTTTCTTTCTAACACTATGAAATGATACTTTGTTTTATTTCAACATGAAGGATTTATTCCAACAGGGTTGTTTATTTCTTGGAATAAATCCTACATACACAAATAGTTACAAAAAGTATGTTTTCTTATATCATCAAAATCAGCATTCTGCGTATTTTTATCGATTTCTGGTTGTAAAATCTTGAGATCTATTTATTTATTTATCGCATGGGGCGTCACAAATCGCCAAGCTTTGATTACAGCGAAGTAATAAAGAAGAAAGAACAAGCATTACATAGAATATAAGATAAAGAAAAAGAACAAAACACAAAAATTACCAAGTATATAAAAATAAAAAGAATACACATACATAGCAAATCTTAATACCGACAGTTGAACCTATCAAACGATGCAAAAGGGTACAACACACCAAGATTAGTTTTTCCACGATATTTTCTACGGTTATTTTTTGGGTAATATCTGAGTTCATACAGAAGTATAAGAATATACTAGAACATATACATTCAAAATTAAAATAACTTTGCCTTAAAATGGAATATCGCTATAGAATTATATAGTGACTACTGATGATGAATTTCTTAATTTTGAACTATAATCGCTTACACTGATGAAACCCGAATATGTAATTTAGTATTCTAACTTCCAAACTTCGACACACGAACAATTAAGAACTAGCCGTTTAATGCAAATAATATTTCATTTAATGTGCCTTCTTTAACCCTTTCGAAGGGTTTTGGGAAGATTACGTATATACCATCTTCATGGTCTTACAAAATAAACCTGTAGGAAGCAAAATAAAACCCTCGTTATAATAAAATATATTATATATATATTGGTTTTGTTATTATAACGATTAGGAAGACTAAAGCTCCCGCTTCAGTTTTGTGCCACTATTCATAATCCAACGATTATGACATTCGTAAATCGAACAAAAAAAGATGGTACTAAAGAAGTAACTAGTCCAAAAGCTGTCGCTGTATAAAACGATATCATGGATGGGTTAACTCGCTTTCGATTAAAGAAAAAGAAATATACCGAATAGGAAAAAGATATATAAAATGGTAGCATCGTTTCTTTTATTATTTTCTTATTGACTTTTGACATCATAAACAGTTTCATACTGTGGTAAGTCAACAAAAGAAGCAGAAGTTTAGACCAGCAAACATTCCGTGTAGTATTAACTCGTCAACTAATAGACGGATATTCCTCAAGGAAGAGAACAAGACGTCCTGCTAGCTTCTAAGCAAAGAAGTGTGTAGTTCCGGATGATGTGCGCATAGCCAGTGTGGGAAATCATATGCCAAAGATGGTTTCCAACAATAGACTATGTAAGAAATGAGGCAGAAAGGGACAAGAAAAGAGGGTCCTCTATGTGTGTGCAGAATGCGATGTCCCTTTGTGCATTCAACATGCTTCTTGTCTTTTCATGGCAAATAATCACCATTAAGTTTAATTTTGCTTTATGACGGTGAATAGTTCTTTGGGAAGTATTCTTTCCACCCATAAAATTTAAATGTAAACATAAAATTCAGCAAAATAAAATATGTTTCCTTAAATTCTACTGTTTAATTGTTAATAAAACATAAAAAAACTGCGAGAAATTCAAACGAGAGTTTAATAGCCCTCGAAAGGGTTAATGCGTGATAGGGATTCTAATAGGGACGACTAATTCTAGTGCTAATGGTCTATATAAAATAAAATACGAACAAATATCTTAATCTTAACTACGCGCTGACCTTTAAACTCAAAATCTTGATCTCAATACGTTACTGTAATCCACATAAAATTTATTACAACTGTATTATTAGACATTTTTTTATCATGCGAAATTTGTCATCTTGTTGGTTATTTAAAAGAAAAATAAAATTAATCAAGCCTATTTGATTTACATTTCTAGAAGTAAAATTTAAATTTTCAAAACATTAACTGTGTTTTTAAATTGCAATTAATGAGAATATTATAATAAAAGTAAAACTTATGTAATGTTTATATATGTTTGTAAGCCTCACATAATATTAATTCTTATTATACAACAAAATATTCATAAAAAAATTTAAAGTGTTAAAATATTTTTGAAGGTTCCTTATATATATATATATATATACTTTAAGAAATGATTAAAAAATCTGCTAAAGTGCCTTCATTAGGACATATAAATAACAACTGAATTTTGTACTTTTATACATCGCTTCTAGTATTTTTCAATTATATATTTAATAAATTTTAAAGGAAGATTAAGAAAAACCGTGTTTGATATACTAAGATTTCACAAAAATGAACTATGCACTATTAATTCAAACAAAAGTATCCTGTTCAATAAAAAAAATAAACATTAAAAACTGAAATACATCATATACCTAATTTGGGCTTTATATTATTATTACATGGTATTAAAGATGTTTTATAGCATGCACGAATTTATTTCTGCGATTTTTTTTGTCGATATTTAATACGCAAAGTTGATAAAACATAAGTGAGACATTTATTTAACAGCTACCAACAGTCTTTACATATTTTATCATTGTAACTATAATAAAATATTTAAAATTCAAAGAATCTTCTTACGCACATCATTATAATATTTATAAGTTCCTTTTTTCCAACAGTAGGAAGAGTATAAATTTAAAGTACAGATGTACACACATTGCGAATAATTTTAAAATATTCAGAACTGACAAATCAGTTGAAATTTGGGATAGTCTGAGTACCCAATTCAATAATGAAACCTTATCGAAGCCTTCAAACAAGCCCATTGAATACGGTGTTTAAAACTAAGTCAGGAGAATTTGAAAATTTGATTTGTTATGTATTAAGAACAAATCTAACTGGAGTGAAATATCAGCAAATTTGGCAGCTTTTTTTCAGATAACCGACAAACTATAGACAAAATTGGCATAAATTATGGAAGTGTGGAATTTACTACTTAAAATAAGCAGCAATTTTTGAAAATCACATTTAGTTGGAATTTTAAAGGAAATTTAAATGCTAGGAGGAAATTTGTCTAAAGTATTTGAATTGTCGTGATTCAGAAAGAAGTGCACATTTCAAGTGATTTTTACTTAGGCTGAAAGCAAATGTTTGTGTCCTTACAGATCTTAAACAAAGTGGTCCAATGTAGAGAGGAGCACAAAATATGAAACTTCTCAATTATAAGTAAAACTACAGTTATGGACTGGAAAAATTTTGTTACCATTTCTTAGACTTCATAAGTTTTTCTGTAGGTCAAAGTTCCTCATGATAGACACAGATATAATGCAGCATACTTCTGTAATATAGAGAAGACAGAGTAATATATCATTCCAAAAGATAATCCATTGCAAAAGACGCCAAAATTTGCTATTTTATCCTTCTCCAGGACAATACAAGAATCCCACTCAATTGCTGTAAACACAATATTTTTAAAAAAAAAACTTCACCGGAAAACATTCGAACGTTCTTCTTGGAGTCTGAACTTAACACCTACGGACAGTCATCATGTGGACCCTTCAAAGTAACATTAGGATGTGAAAAGTTTTTATCAAATGTAGAAGAATTTAGACGCAAATACACGCTAGACTTCTTTTTATCATACATATCACACAAGCATAAAACTCACAATAGGTTGGAAAATATACATGGATCTCAAAAAAAGAATACATAAAAAATCTCTTTGTAATGTGTGACCTTATATATATGTAAGCATAATCTGCAAAAAAAATATCCCCTGTCTCTATTCAAATTAGTATTTCTAAGCAGATGATATGAAGCATGGATAATTATGCAAAAATTAAATATAACGGAAAATATTAATGTTAATTTATGTATCAAAATTTTAAAATAATCTTAAAATTCTGAAGTTTTGTTACTATAGGAAAGCTCTTTTTTATAACTCCAGAAATTGCATCAGCATTATAGATCTACAAATATTCTTGATTAAGCAATCGTAGTAAATAAAGTTATTTTTAAATGATCAAAATACGCATGAAGATGAAAAAGGCATTAACTTCTCAATTTACATTTACTAAAATTTTTTTTGTAGTGTTGTAAACTTGTTCTTTTACTAAAAAGAAGTCGGTATTTATGTTTTTGTGAATAACAAATGGACAAAACACTTTTTAAGCTAATTTATTTTTCTTTCTTTAAACGAAACATAATTTATGTATTAGCAATCTAAATGAATGACATGGCATGCCAGATGATATTGATAATATTTTACACAGTCAATAAAATTAAAAAAAAAACGAGTAAATTTTTTTTAAAATTACCATAATAAAATACACATATGGTCATATTAATTTTTCTCTCCCAAATTTTCTTTTAAGAATTAACAATTGTAGATAAGAATTTCGCATTGTTTGTTTATAAACTTTGTTTTTAGGATGACACTATTATTGGTGACATACCATTGTCTCATATTAGCCATTACGAAAATTCTCTCTCTCATAACTCTACAAAATTCCACATCACCTTGAACCTCGGTAGAGTTTACGTGTCTCTTCCACTATATACTGAAAATCTTTAGTAATGTCAGGATCTAACTCACAGTTTACTTACAACTCCAACCATATATTCGTGACAATAACCACTCTGCTACTGTGGCTGCTAATTGTTTGTATTACAGAAGTATTTTAGTTAAAAACATTGGGTTGGAAGAAAGTAATTTTAGTTTTTTAGTATGAAATTGGTTTGCACAAGAAAGTAAACTTTAATTTGTCAAATATCTTCCATTCTGTTCAATTGCTTGTAACCCTTTTTCAGATAACTTCATGAGTTCGCTCTCAATTGAGTGTCTGGTCATTATCTGCAAAACACTCGACCAAATGGGATTTAAAAAAAAAGGTCATCATTATAATTGAAAGTTTTAAAAAGTTTTCCAAAATTCAAAATAAACGATAATTAGATAATGCAAGGTCAGGGCTATATGGAGATGCGTCATCACTTCCCAACAAAGTTCCAATAGGTTTGTTGGTCTTGCAAAAAATTATATTAAAGTTTCATTTAGTTTGGATCATGATCCTCTTTTTAATTAATCTTATTGTAGATCCATTTTTCATCTCCGACCTCGCACCATCGGATTATTATTTATATCGACTTTTACGAAGATTTTTAAATGGTAAGAATTTTAGTAATAGTGATGGCCTCAAACCACACTTGGATGAAATTTTGCTGATAAGGTGCAAAGCCTCTATGAGCTTGGAATTATGAAGTTGGTAAAAAAATTGCAGGAGGTAATCAAACAATATGGAAGATATCTGATTGATCAAAGTCTATTTTTAGTATGGAAAAATTTTACACTAAAAATCCAAAATGACTATTTTGCCAAACCAATATGTAGTTCATAATGTGCATTGACTAGGTATTGAAATATCTATATCTATAAATAAAATTTCAACCCAGGAGAAGTCACGTACGCGTGACCACTAAAGTTAGTGGTCGCGCAGGGAAACGGAGTCACCCATATATCTATTTTTTTTATTAAAATTGTTTTTACTGTACACGATAAAAATAGTTCCGGTGAATAATTTAATTAAGATAAAGTATACTTACCTACCTTTAAAGACTTTAAAATGTTTCTTTGATAATTTGAGAAGAAATTGAATCAAACTGAACTAAAATGTTTCAAATGTGTGTGTCACTTTAATTAAGGACTCAGATCACAGACACTTTTGGACAACATTATAGGAATGATATTTGCAGGCAAAACTGTTCTATTTTGTTCAAGTTATTGTAATTTTATCGTTCTTTGATGATCAAAAAATAACATGTTGAACTTTTTCTTGCTTGTGTTTTTTTTTTAGTATCTTGTGGTATATGTGGCCTATATCTTATTTGATGAAGTTTTTTAGGTAGTATTTAAAAATTTTTCCTTTCATCTCAAACGGTTCATGTTTATCGCTTTTCTCAAATGTACTTTCGCTACAGGATTAATATCTATTATCTCATCAGGTTTTTCCCTTACTCGATCAGTTTCAACTTTATCCAATAGCGATTGCAGATGCCCATTTCTTTTTAACACGCTTTTATAAGTTTCACTTGATGTAATTAATTCGAAATTTCGCGCACTTGTCAAGGACCGATGGCAATACAATAATTTAATAATTTTGGTCCATTATTCTGATCAGGTTCATCAGGAATAACGATTTCCAGATTTGGTGACTAATTCCGTATACCCAGATTTGACGACTTAGAGCATATACCACTTTATTATTTGGCGACTAATTCCATAAACTATTTCCAGATTTGGTGACTAATTTCAGATTTATTGACTAAAAGATTAATGTGTAACCCTAAAAGCGAATACACTTGAGGTTAACACAATAAAACAAACAAAAACGCGTTCAAAGAAATACGTTTAGAAGTGATAATACGAATTAAAATTTTAACAATACGTTTAAATGGTGATAATAGGATTGACACGTTACAATTCTTCTTAACAAACTTTTATTTGCTTGGCCTGTATCTACAGAGACGGAATCTTTAAAATATAACGATACGGGACTCGTCCCATGCCCGTAAACGGAGAGAATAAATACCCTTCAGACCCGTTAATTAATATCCATTGAGGAGGTAGACTAATCCCTTCCTCAGCACTCCAAATATCAAACTGAAGAATAAATTCAACAATGAATAAAATATGGTTTTAAAAAAAATAATAATACGTTTGTATAGTTGATCGAACTAAAAAATGAATTATAGTTTTAAAAAAATCTAAAAAGCACACTTTATAGTGAATCGAACTAAAAAGTAAAAATATAATTCTTAATAAAGAATAAAATGTTTTATGAGAAAATTAATGTCATTGCGGTAAAAGCGTTGGGGGCTTTGTACTACATTTTTACACTAACTCAGCATTTCGGAATAGAACTAGTAATAAATTATAACAATTAATATGGCTTTTACTCCAAAGAAATTAATTTTCTCGTTAATCATTTTATTCTTATATTAAGAATTATTTTATACTTTTAAAATCAATTCACTATATAAAAGCCTGTTTTTTAGTTTTTTAAAACTATAACTTATTTATATTCTGTTCATTTACATTTATAAACCATGATGAATCGAACAACAGCAATCAAAACCACTAAGTCATCCACAGGGGAAATATTTAACCTGATCATTAAAAAAATATCTTGAAACAAAAGTGGTCATGCGGGGAACTTATTCACCCCAAGTACTTTAAGATTGTAAGAAACGTTTGCCACATCCAAAAAAGAGGGAGATATGTGACAAATACATCTGAGTTTACATGAAGACTATCATATAGAAGGCTACTGTGTGTGAAAAGGTCATTGGTAACAAATAAAATTTTTTCCAAAACTGAATATTTCGCAAGCCTGAGGTGACTCTACACCCCGCGTCACCACTCCCGGGTTAAAAAAAAGGAAATATCGGAGTACTAATTTTATTTTATATTGATTGCGATAATTGATACATTTATCGAAGCACTTAAAACAATGTTAAATAAATCAATAACTTTTAATGAAAAGTCTTGATGTATTTGGTGCATTATTATTTTTTCAAAAACCTGCTTTTTGTCTCAGAGAAAGCCTTAAAAAGGAGGCAGGAAGTCATACGTTTTGCATCATTACCGATTCTCCTTTCAGCTTGGTTAGTTAAGCCACGCTTTTTGTTGGGATTAGTCTTGAAACTTTCTACGTATTTGTGATCTAAGCAATTCGTTTCCGGTTGTATTAACAGAGTAATTCAGGAAAAAGTTATTTATGAAGCTAGCTTTATCTTGATAAAATGTTTTCACAAGGAAAGTATTTCTCAGTGAGTGGAATTGAATCGAGTTAATGAATGGAATGAAACTGAGAATTCAAAAAAGATAATTCTTATTTTACAGGAAATGTTCTTAAGATTAAGATTAAAAGCGTGTTAATTTAGATGCAATTGAATCTTTTGATTTATAACAATGTAAAATATAAAATAAATGAAATATATTATGTTTGAATTCGAATTAATTAATATTTGAATACAATTATGTTTTATCTGAATTTGTTTTTTCGCACACAAATTGAATACATCCATTAAGGAATATTCACATTCATTAAATGAATGTGGTTTCAAGTTTCTGAAACTGATATTCAATGAATCAAAAGTGAAATAAAATTTGTCTGAAGTGAGTGTGAGAGTGTGATTGCATCACACTATAAAGCTACAAGAGAGCTACTGGCAACGGACCTCGTAATTTCGAACCACAGTCAAGTGGCGAGGACGATACCTGACCTTGGCACCCTTTTTCTTAACTTCCACATCACACCAATGGGAGGACGTTTAAGCCACGACTGATTTAAACGTGCTGTGACCCCTCTACACTGTGAGTCTTCAATTTCTCTAGGTTTGAACACATGACAAACCACAACCACGAATCCGTGACCTTGACCTCTAGGCTCCTGCAGCCACAAAATTCGTCTAAATGTAATGCACGTAATATTGCTGTATATATATATATATATATATATAAATATAATAAATGTAATATTATTTATAAAAGGCAAGATTCATAAATAATGTTGTAATACGCGTTTTTTAAAAATGTTTTATTAAAAGTAATTTTAATGAGTCTTTGAGACAATTATCTTAATTGAACTTGTAGGAAATTTCAGAAATGTTCAGAAATACCTGCTTTTACATTGGAAAATTCAATTTTTGTCGATGTAAGAAGTTCAAAGTCTTTACTATTCATTAAATCTCTTACAGCAATGCAGTCTTCTAAAGGAAATTAATCGAAGTCTTAGAATTTTTAACCAGAAAATAATAACCTGTTTTAATTAAGGATGAAACCTATAGGGAATCCACTATTTGGAAACTATAGGAAAGTTTAAAACTGCATATTCATTACTATCCACAATCTGACTTTATTCTATTGAAAAAAAAGTGTTTAAAATGTAATGTAACTCTTTTAACCTTCACTTTAAATTCACCGAGTCATCGTTTGATGAGATAAATGTTTTGGAAATATATTGTGAAATGCTCTGCCGATTTATTTGATAAATGTTTGAATTGATTCACAGGTTCAGGTTACTTTACCGCAAAGTCTAAGCGAACTCTTACTTGAAATATAAAACCAATTATGTTAATATTATATTAGGCTAATTCATTTTCACATTCACTTATATTTTATAATCACACACAATTCATGGTAATATAATATATGCATATATATCAAATATAATATATTAATATATACCTTATGCATATATGATAATTAAAGTTTTTTAAAAATTTAAATTACATCTGATAAAATAATTTAAAAATAAACTACGGAAGAAAAAAATACATTATTCTGAATTACCATAGTGCTTATTGATTAAAAACAAAAACTTTCCCTAATCTAACGAATATAGAATTGATAGAAATTTATTGAGAAAAACGTAAGTATTTTAGGGATAGAAGATCAACATTTATTGCAGGTAATAAAAATTTTCTCTCCAAATCAAAAGTATTCTTAAAAATATTTATTGCATTTTTAGTTCATATAAAACCTACAACCTACAAACTACTACACACCTAGAAATCCCGTAATAAATATTGGTAAAATAAGAATGTAATTTTATTCTTATAGCTATAATCAACTTCATCTTTTTGTTTTAAAACATCCAATAAATATACGCCGTTGAAAATTCTTTTTTGCTTAATTCATACAAAAGTAAATGTGTAAGATACTCTCTTTTTGAAATGATGTAATAAAAGTAATTTGGCTTTTTGTATATTGGATTTAAAATGACCTAAGAGGCGATTAATATCATTGACAACATGCAAGTACGTTTGTTTTTACGTCCTTTTTGCCTATATGGTGGTTTACCAGTAAATAATAATGAAATAGAGAGAGAGAGAGAGTTCTATTTATATAACAAAATTATTTCTAAACTGTAAAACAGAAGTGACAGTAAATCGTAAGACTATGATGTTAAGTAATATGGACAACTTAAGTAGATATTTTTTGGCAAAGGTTTAAATCTAAGCTCCTTGTTTCAACTCAATAATGACCCTTAATGATCGTTAATTGTATGAATGTCAACAATATTTTTTGGAGCAGCACAAGATTATTGATGACGTGCATCAGAATTTTAGGCCATGATCATATGATCAAGATGACCCTTGATCTGGCAACTCAATTCTTTAACTTCCAGGACGCCAAGTAAGGATTTTGAAAATTCTCTAGCATGATCTAGAACATGGATGTCTAAACTATGACAGTTTGTGGGCCGCATTGCAAAAAAAAAAAATTTCTGGGCCGCACATACAATATTTTTTTTTAACAAATTGAAATAAAAATTACTTTATGTAGCTTTATTAAAGTAAATTAACTTATTTTTATTATAATTTTTTTAAAATTTGAATTAGACTTGAATAGGTACAAATTTATTTTAAGTTTGTAGAAGTTTCATTTCATTAAGTTTGGATTTCATAAAGATGGGAAAAATTAGGTTAGGGAGATGAATGAATTTTCGTTTGTTCAACAAGCAAATCGATGTGGGGTTCAATAGATGAAGTTGCAATTTTTAGTGCATTTTCAAGATGTTCGTCAATGATCTATGTACTATTTTTGTTTTTTGTATGCTTTAATCTTATAAAATAACTGTTCACAAATATAGGTAATGACAAAAGCTGAAGATATTAATAAAAATGTGTGTGAAAATGAGGATATTTATCGCGGTGCAGGTAATCTTTATAAAACTTCAGTATAGAAACATTCCCAAATTTTTCTTTCATTTGCAGTTCAATGCATTCAATTTGAAATTTGAAGGTAATTTATTTATTTCTAAAGAAAACGGGGTAGAAAATATACTGAAATATTTTCGTTTTTTCGCAAATCTTGAAATCTTCTTTCAAACCAATTAAATCGAAAATTAATGCAGCATATTTTGCGTGCATACATTTAATTTTCTTCAATAAAATTGTGTAAATTAAAATATTTCATAATTTGCGTTTGGGCCGCATTTTAAAAGCTTTCGAACCGCACTTTAGACAAGCATGATCTAGAACAATTCTGCTATTCAATAAATCGCTAATGTGGAATCAAGATTTAAAAACTCAGTTTGATTTAGACATCACAGAACACTCGTGTGACCACAAGCACTTAGTTAATGGGACCAATTAAACGGTAAAAAATCTTTATGTGTCAAATCATAACATTAATGTTTGTAATAGAGGAGTGAAACATATGACCATTTTAGTGTGTTTCTAAAAATAAAATTATTGCATAAGATATTTTTAAAAATTAGAGAGATATCATATTGTTTTTTTGGATAGATTTCCTGCATGACTTTTCAGAAAGTTTTAAGGTTTTCATCAAAAAACATAAATGGCATTTGATACAATAATGAAAAAGGTGACAAAAAAGCAAGATCGACTTATTTTATAGGAAAGAGAAAACATGAAATAGGGTCTTCATTCTTTTAAAGATTACTTTCAAACTCATAATTGAAATACGCCAAGAGATAAAAAGTTTCAAATGAAATATCCTGCCGAAATCATTTCCAATAGATGTTCTGTTCTGATTAAAAGTGAATTTTTTTACTTTTCAAAAAATATAAAGATATTTTTCTAGACCTTTGCTTCGTTATTGGACTTTTTCGTTTAGTTCACTCTATATATGATATTTGCTCTCATTCTTTAAACTCTTTCCAATAAAAGTTATATTGAAAACATTTTGTTGAAAATGTGAAAAAACCATCTTTTTTAAAGTGTTATAGTAACATTAAACGTTAGAGTATAAATTTATTATAGCCATTTCATATTAGTATCGTAAATATCGTATAGAGACATATAAATATAACATTATTATACATTTTACAATCGCAAATTTAGTTATCCACGATTATGCAAATGAATTGATACCTGTAATAAAAAAGAATCGTGTAATAAACATGTCGTTTAAGTTATGAGTATTTTTTAAAAACACATACTAATATATTATAAATACGTTTTTAATGGTTTACGTATTACTAAATACGTTTAGTAATAAATATTTAGTAATACGTTTTACGTATTACTAAATATCAATACTTATCTAGCAATATTAAAAATAAATTTCCTCAATTTTTGGAAAATCACAACTACAAATGAATTCAGACTAGAGAAAAGAGTAATAAACATATATCATGTAATTATTAAATTAAACTACACACATGTATCTAGGGAACGTACAAAAATTTTAATGTTTAGTGAATTATAAAAATCTGAGAGCTGATCACGCAAGAGTCAGAAGAAATATTATTACATATTTTTAAGGCTATTATTGAAATAACAGACCATAATTGAAAAAGATATTCATACACTAAGAATTGTTTTAGTATATTCCACAGACAATAACATAAATATTTCTAAAAAAGTGTCATAGAAAAATAAATATAATATTTTAAGTTATCAGACTCACCACATGATAAATTTTGAACATTTTAAATATCGACTTCTGGTAGATTAAGGATATACTACCAGTTCTTTCTAATTTTATGTAATTTATTTTTACTCGGTCTCTATACAACAAATAAGTAAAATAATATATCAATCCAAAGATTGCTCTATTCAATAAAATAGGAAAACGAAAAATGGGTTTTTCGACAGAAATTGATCATTTCAACGCGTTCTGATGCCTCAACAAACGTTGTAATAAACAAATAATGTAATAAGGTAATAATGTAATAATGTTTAAGATCATTTTCTTTTTCGCATTATTTCAGTTATTTAAAAAAGGAATAACTAAATATATTACTAAATATTTTCTTTAAATTCAAAGAGTCAAGATAACAACATATGGTGATTTCCCTGAATTTCATGGCTGGTTATGTTCAATTAATGCAAAGATTGTGAGCCTTGATTCTATAAAAGATCAATATGCCATAATAATAAGGCTTCTACGAATTAAATGGAAATGGGTGCCAGAGGAAGGTATCAACTTATTATGGAAATGTTGAAGGAAATATTTTCATGCCTTTTCTTCGTCGACAATAGTATTCGAGTAATTTCTATGTAGCGCTGATTAAATCAACCGATTTTTAAATTATAAGGGCCCAATAACCCATTAATACACTTTTTGATATGCGTAGTACTAAAGAGTGACTACAAAATTGTGGTAGTGATGGGACTAATCCCCATATAGTCTAGTGAAATTAAAGCAGATCCATGAGCCCATAAATCTGCACAAAGTCTAAGAGCAGCAGGGGGGGGGGCAGTCTCCTTACAGGAAAACTTCAGACATTGCAGAATGCGCTGATGAAAAAAAAAATGACTGATGTCACATTTGGTCCATATTAGAAAGCTTCTTTTGTCACCCTCAAAAATCATGCACTTCAGATTACCAGTCGACAATTGCGAGAATGTGTCTGATAAGATCTTGAACCCTTAAATGATATAGCGTATCCAGAATAACTTTGAAAGTACCATAGCTAAATAGGAGGAACTACCCAGATTTTACATATTAATTTTTTATCCCTAGAGTAGATCTCGGTCGACGGAAGGACCGTGTAGTCTTCCGGATCCACAGAATCGCTGGCCGCCACCTTCGCAAGGTCATCCACTTCTACGTTCCCGGGAAGGCTTACATGAGAAGGGACCCACTGTGGATGGATAGGGTGCCAATCTGAAAGCTGTTTAAAAAGGTGGAGAATACTCCTGCTGGAGCTGTCGCCAATAGATGGCCAATAAATGTTGGATGGATGATCAGCTGTCAGTCAGGATCCAAATTTCAGAAAAGGCTTGGTCTTGTACACTGGTGTCCAAAAGTTAAGCCAAATTGATAATAATGTGAATAAAGAAGGAACTGTAAATTAAAATGGCGGGAAACGTGATATGCGAGGGTAAAATGGTTATTAAATAATGAAGCAAATCAAAAGAATGATAATAATTAATTTTATTATCCAAAGTAGCAGTTTGAAAAAAAACAACTGAGAATAGCAAGGATTCACACTTTAAAGAAAATATGAAAGAAAACATCAAATAAAGTACTGATGCTGCAGATTGATAAGGCGTATGGTCACCTCTGACAGCCAGGCACGCTGCACAGCGATTTACCATACTTGCTATAAGATGATGAATGAGTTGTGGGCTCAAATGGTTCCAAGTTTCTTAGAGAGCTTTCTTCAGTTCTGCAACGGAGCTTGGTGGGAGCAAAAGGGCTGCAATTTGTCTCCCGAGCATATCCCCTACATGCTTGATAGGATTTAAATCGGGGAGTTCGCAGGCCACGACATGCGCTAGATGTTTTCCGCTACAAGAAAGTCATCAATCAGCACCGCACGGTGACATGGCGCATTATCATCCATGAATATGAAGTCAGGACAGACAGCACCTTGAAACAAGCGAACATAAGGCTCAAGAACTTCGTCTCTGTATATTTGAGCAGTCACAGACCCCGTGTCAAAGAAATGGAAGTCTGTGCGCTGTCCATCATGATGCCTGACCATATCATTACTCCCCTTGATGGAAAATGATGTCTTTCCGTCATGCTTCTTAGTTCAAAACGTGTTTCACGTTCTCACCATATCGTTACCCACCGAGAATCACTACTGAGACTAAACCGGGACTTGTCACTGAACATCACATTGGCCCACTCTCCCATAGTCCAATGTTGATATTTCAAACTCCGGTTCAAACGAGCGCGTTTATGCGCAGACGGGAAGGGAATGCAAATTGCTTGTCTTCTGGCATACAGGCCAGCATGATTGAGTCTCCTGTAAACAGTTTGTCTCGAAATTCGTATTTCTGTGGCGACTGTGAGCGCCGAACCCAGTGCTCTGGCAGTACTGCCCATCTGATGTCGCACACTTATTACCAGATATCGGTCTTGGAGAGGGGTTGTGACTCTTGGTCGACGTGTACTGGTTGTCGGGTAACATCTCCCGTTCTTTGAAACCTCTGCCACAGTCTTGGGATCAGAGACTGGACCACATTCAGAATTCGAGACACTTCGGTTTGTGATCGTGAGGATTCCAGCATTCCAACGATTCTTCCTTTCGTAAACATGTCCAATTGGCGTCTTTGTGCCATCATTCACCTTGTTTGACGGTTAACAACGTTTCATCGCACAGCAGTTGCACGAAACTTGTCTGAACTGCCTATGCTGCGTGAACTGCTATGCGTTCTCCGCTTCCGGCATGCGCCGGTGTTTCGCGCAGGACGTAGTCGACTGAAAAGTTTTGCATTAAACCCAATGTTTCTTCTTCCCCCAATTAATCTCCGCAAGAAATTTGGAATAATTTTACGAATATTTATTCCATGTTTTTTGCATTTTACGATTTATGCTTAACTTTTGGACACCAGTGCATGTTGCTAATTAATAAAAGACTACACATGATAGCTATTAACCGAATAAAATTGTTATGACATTTACCAATCTTTTTCTTTGAATGAATGCTATATTGTCAAGGGGACACATTACTCTAAAAATAATCAAAATATTTAATTTTTTGAAGCCATCCTTTTAATTATACTTTTTTCGTTAATATGTTTACTCAATTTCGTATCTCTAGGAAAACTATTTAGCTAGATATTTAACTTTTTTTTTCAACAGTATGTAAGAGCAAAACCCAAAACTGGAATATGTGACGTCTGCATTTAGCTTTTTCATTTATTTTACTGACCCTCAAAATTTCAAATATTATTTTCTCAGTTTTTAATTTTCCCGCTAATCGTGTATTTAAAATGTTAAAGCATTTTTTATACTCAACATAAAGTTTTGAGCTTTTCTCTGGTTGGTTTATGCAATACGTCTGATGGTAATATGTATCGAATAAGGATTGATTTATGGGAATTGTTACTTTTTAAAAAGTCATGAAATTCAGATATAGCTGCGTTTTTACTGTTTTTATGGTGGCCTATATGAAAATTAATTCTAAAAATAAAAGTACTGCTCTTAATACCTATCCCATGCCCAGAATTTTGAGGAACATCTCAAAGAATATTAGAGAAAAAAATTGTTCAAAAATATTAAAATTTGTAGGAATTTTTAAATATTGAGATATTTTTAAGACAAGTTGAAATTTAAAATAATCGTTTGCTTAAAAATGATATTTTTCTAATGAAATATTCAAATAGGGTACATGTAAGTATTTTAGTATAAATATATGAATAAAAAAATTGTTTTACAGTGTGTAATCTTAATTGAATGAAGTAAATTATTCTTTATTACATTCAAAATACTTCCTCTCCAAACTAAAGATAATACAACTGCTTTTTAAATAGCTATTTCTTTTGTTTGTCTTACTTTTATAACTTTAAGAAGAATATCACTATATAATTTTTTTCTTAAGTTAAAAATCAGTTAAGTAAGCCAGTACTAAATGTTGCTTTAGCTTACACGTGTTCCTCAATATAACACTAAAATTGTTATAAAGTTTACTGACCCATTTATAAAATTACTCAGAAATCCGCCGAGACTTATCCTACTTTTGTTATCCTAACAAAGTTTTGGCATGTTTATCGCAAATGACAGGCTGTTTCCGTTTTATATTCTTCTGAGCTATATATCACTTTGTACGACACGTGAAGGGTAGATCTTGATGTGGAGTTGTCATAAAACTGCTCACGAAATTCAAGGACATAGTGATTCAGGGATAGTGAAGATTCGTCACTTTTTTCTTTCTTTATCCGTCTTTTTTTTCTAGTCTGCAAATTTGAGTCCTTTATTTTGCCTACGTCTGGTACTTCGCCAAAAGAAATATCATAAAATGTTGATGGAAAATGAAAGAAAAGGATGATGGTCAATGCAGTTAGAAAAGAAGACAAGGAAATGTTATCTCCGGTTATTTATGTGACTCCGAAAGTATAAAGACAGATTCTACAGGAATTCTTGAGTAACTTAAATTATTCGAGAGTGTTCACCATATTGCTAACTGTTTTCTTTTTCATAAAAACCAACACATAGAAATTTACATTTTTTTTTTTTAAATTTCGTTTTTAATACTTAATATAAACGGAGTTTGAAAGGGAACATTTTAAATACAAAAAATCGTTAATGATTTAACATGGTAACAGGAAAATGGTTTAATAGATATTTTACATTTTCATTAGGAATAAATATTTTTGAAACTTGCTTACTTGACTGTACTTCATTTAATTTCTATTGTTTCTGTAAGCTGCTTGACTACCGTAATACATATACTACTTTTACTCGAATCTAAGCCACCATCAATTCTGTGCCGTACCCCAAATTCTCAAAATGTTTGTTGTTTTGTTTATGAAAAATAAAATATTGTGTACGTTAAAGATTCATCCATATCCAATACTTAAGATATTTGAAAAAAAATTAATGAGAAATAAAAAGATGTTAATTATTAATTTATTTCAATTCCTACTATTAGCTCACTCTCTCTCTCTATATAAATTTATCTTGTTCAAATTTTCAGTCGCTGTTAAAATACTTTCTATTCATCCAATCAAGTTCAAATAATTTTTTTTAAACTTGACACTTGATGTTAGTACAGTTTTTTCAAATATTAATTTATTAATTTTCGTTTAATGAATTAAATTAAATTAATTACCGGTTTTTGAGGCCAATTTAGATTTGTCTCCATATATTTGCAACAATGTAACTGTTAAAAACAATGACATAGTTTGGCGTCGAAAAACGGTTTTTCAGCCAAAATAGCCAAACCGGGTGTGCCTGGTTAAAACAATGCAGATAAATCAGGCTCTCTTCTCAATTTCTACAATCAGTTCACTCTCTCATATATATTTAACTCTTCAATATTATAGATATGTCTATAAAATTGACTAAGCAAGATTCAGGTTAAAAAGAATATTTTCGTTACATCAGAATATAACTATCATCAAGTGCAAAGTTCTAATTGGCATCTGAAATGTTTTTATTTTCTAACTTTTACTCTATTTGAATATTACATTTTTGAATTTACATTTGATAATAAATATTTTTTTTAAATATTACATTTTATAGAAATGAAAAATAAATTTTTCTTCCAAGACTAGTGCAATAAAAAACTTTAAGAGTATTTTTGTAACATCGCAATAACATTTTAAAATTCTAAGGTGAAACAAATCATGAACAAATCGTGAATTCATTAAAAGATAATAAAATACTCAAAATAAAAACCAGTTAGAGAGAGAATGTTTTCGATTTAAATTCGAAATATGCATTTAGTTATTTAATAAATATTTTTGAATAATGCTATGAAAACTTTTTTTGCAAAGGACTCCAAAACAAATTAATTTTAAGAACTGTTAAAATATTTTCTTCTTTGTTCTTATCATATGCAAGGATAATATTTAGAAAAAATAGTAAGTCTTTATACATATATATATATATATGTTCAATGCTCAAAATTTTCTACTTAAATTTTTAAACTGATTGAAGATGAGTCCATACAAAGTAATTGGTCTTGCAAACAAGCATACGGCAGAGAGAGAAAAAAAGAAAAAGAAAAATTAATGCTTAAGCACATATCTCTGTTTGCCAGATTATTAAAAAATATTAATTATTAAAAGTGTATTCCATTTATAAAGCAAGCAATTTGTAACGCGTATTAAAAAGAAATTAATTACCAAACGATATTTAACGGCAATGAGACATTTTCTGACTTCCTCATAACAAGTAATTAAACATTATTAAATTAAGAAAATTAAGTTTTAAAAAAGTTTCATAATTAATAAAAAGTTGTATTTTAAAAATGGGATAAATGATGTTTAATATCGCATTTTTAGTGTATCGAGACTTAATATTTTGTTTTATAATTAGTTGAGATGCAATGTTAGTTTTTCTTTTGAAAAGCTAGCTAATGTATAATTAGCGGACATTATTGTGCTAATTACGAAAATAAAATGCATTCTTTTTAAGAATAATTTTGTGTGTCATTTCTATGAAGGCAACTAACAAAAACAACATTTCTCCTATTTAGTTTACTTGATTTAATTTGAAGAATTTTTGAACTACTGAATCTTATGTTATATGGCCCTCAATTTTTAATATGTCTAGTTGTGTGTTATCAACTTTGGTGTGATAAAACTTTAAAATAATTAAAATGACACACCAATTATGGACGGGAATTCATCTCATAATAATATTTGGAGTAAGGAGAAATTTTTCTACGAATTTTATTCTTATTAAATAAATAAACAGATACAGAATAGAGGTGTTTGGAGTGCAAGAAAGGAAAAAAAAAACACGAAATTTCAATTTTTAGAATAACTTTATCTTCTGAAACACTTAGGGAAGTCTTATTGGGACATATCTTTAAAAAATTGGTCCAAATACCTTTTAATATTTCTTGAAATAAATTCTTTTAAATTTCATCAGAGGCAAACAGATCATTTTTTAATAATAACCTCTCTAATGCCCATGTTGATAATTATTTACTCTCAAATAAAAATGATATTTCAAAATCAAAAATCAAATATTTTTAAAATTTGTTTATATCATCAAAAAATATCTTTCACAATAAATAATCTATCACTTTACTTTAAAATCGTCCCATTCTATCTCATAAATGTTGCAAACAAAATATGAATTTAAAGATTTTAAATTCAGTTGATTACATTTAGAATTTAATAACTGAATATAAAATTTCTGTTGGGTAAAATTATTTGAAGAAAAAAAATTGATTTTACATCTGTTTTCATTAGTTTTACGCGATGCTTTACATTAATCCATTCACATATAATCAGATTACATCAGAAATAAATAAGTAAATAAGGTAATATATAGAAATGAGAATTTATGAATCAGATGTAATAATTTTTATTTATTTTTATTGGGACAAAAAATTTATTTCATGGTAATAAAGTTTCCGTAATATAAAGATGAAATTCTTATAAATCGGATTACATTTAGGCAATAAAACATTATTTATAAAAATTATTCATAAACTTTATTTTTGTATAAACTGTTTGGTATTTTTAATATTTTTTTTTTTTCTGTTGTACTTAGAGAAAATCTAAATATCCCTTTGTATAGGAGAAATCGATTAAATTTTAGAATTTATAGAAGTTTTTAAAGCCTTTAGTTTAGAAAAGAAAATACAAGAGTAGAGTGTTCTGAAGAATTTCTTTTACTTTAATTTACTTATTTTTTGAATTCACGTTTAAATTCCCAATTACATGAATTTGAAATATATTCAATCTTTCTCTCTCTTTTACACACTCTCCACTCTTTTTTCAAGCTAAATACTTAGTTTTTTTTGTGTCACACCTTGTTCTTCGCACATGACTAAGACAAAGAAAATAGCACTAGTAACTCGCCTTTGAATAAGCAAATGAGTTCTTTATGAAGTAAAGTTCGTGAGAATTAGTAATTTTTTGCATTAGATGTTGTGAGCTGGATTTTAGTTAAGTATACATTTATGGAGATGAAGAAAATCAGTAACTTACTGAGCTTGAATGACTACGAGAAGTTAGATTTTTCTTTCTCCAATATTGCAAAAACTTTCTAGAGATATATTCCCTGGATGGGATTGTTGGCAGCAGTGACCACACGAAAAGTGCCTAGATTGGAGTCCGACTGCACAAAAAAGGATCATCTTTGACTTGTGTATTACCAGTGTATTACCACTGGCATAACCAGTGCTTTGGCACAGATACTATGTCTACAAGGTATTAGTCCTTGTTGCACCAGAGTTACACAATGAACAGTCACAAATCGATTGCTTGTGGGATAGTTCCATGCCAGAAGTTCTAAAGGCTCATACCACTAACATCAAATCACTGATGATGTTATTTCAGTGATGTGAAGTTAAAATTTTTTAAGAGAGGAGTGGCAGAGACTTATGCTCTATTTTCTGTCTTTCTCTTAGTGATGGACATATATTTGTTAAAAGAAAACTAGGGGAACGTTTGTATGTAAGCAATTAGCGTTTTTAGACATACTGGGCCTTCTTTAGGAAATATGATCTAGAGCAATGCCTCAACCCAATGAGCTCTAAGAATTGTCAAATTAGTTCAGCGTATTATTACGTAAGGTTTATTACCTTGCACTTGTGGCATAATCTTTACAGATATAAAATTGTGGCACTTGAGCAATTTTTGAACTTGTTTATTTCTACTCATTTACACATCATCAACCCAGTTGATAATGATGTCACTTTGAAAGAATTGACATGGCACATCATCATTTGACATGTAAATGTTTTTCACGGACTAGCTTTGGTCATGAACCGACGGTTGAGATATACTGAGCTATAAACCATTTATTACGACAAACAGGGCATTTTCGTCATCATCTCAAACATCTTGAATTCAAAATATATGTCAAATTGATGATTGAACCGGCTAGGCTGCAAATCATGAGTAGTATCCAAGGGAGTGTATTCCAACAAGGATAACGCTGATACACATATTGCTGCTGTTATCCAACGTGCTCTACAATGCGACC
>BMAO01017160.1:0-139553 GCA_019973975.1 Trichonephila clavata
AACATATTTGTGATTATTACTCTTTAACGAGGTATGAGCCATATAAATTCTAATTGTGTTTGAAAGGATAAAATTCACTGACTTGTGCATGAAGTCATTGCCTAACGCGCGGTCTAAATTTAACCTTGTTTTTTTAAATCTTAAAAGTTGTTAGGGTGTAATTAAAAAGATTATAAACACCAGTGGTGTGCATAACAGTGCATAGTTCTTGTTTGTTATGGTAGATATTATTTTTCAATATAAGGTAGTGTCTTTGAATGTTAGTATTGGATTTCTTTTGTTTTTTCCAATTATAAAAGTCAGTATTGATAATTTTTAGAAGCTAATTATTACTAGTGCCTCATTAAGTACCGAACTCTTTCGTAATGGCATTTTTAGCGAAAGGTAAAAAGGCGGATCTGGTGAACGTCTGTGAAGAACTCGGTGAAAATGTTCCACCGAACAGCAGAGTTCCCGACATTAAGCACATAATTCTTGAAAGTAAGAATTTTAACGAAGAGGCAGTCCGAATTATGTTGGATAGAATAATCGGAGAAAGACTTGAAGAAGCAGAAGCTGAGCGTCAGCAACTTGAACATGAAGCTGAGCGGCAACGACTTGAACGTGAAAGCTGAGCAGCAACGACTTGAACGTGAAGCTGAGCAGCGACGACTGAGCTGAGCGAGCAAAATTGAATTACAACGTTTAGAGATCCGACGTTTAGAATTGCAGGCAGCCCCAGCAGCCACGACGCCCCCTGGAAGAACTGAGGAGGTTCATCATAAGATCCCTTTGGCACAAATCACGCCTAAGTTTGATGAGAAGAAGATGAGATGAGTCTTTTTCTCGTCAACTTTGAGAGGCGAGCTGAGATGGCCAGAGTACCAAGAGAAGAATGGGTAGTTTACCTACTCCATGTGATGCCTCCAGAGATCTCTAACATGTTGGCGAGGGAGACAGCTGAAAACGCGAATAACTACGACTATGTTAAGGAGCTGGTTTTGAAAAAGTACAAGTTGTCTGCAGAAAAACTTAAAAACTCTATTTTACAGACATCAAAGGACCCTGAAAAGACTTGGCGTAGTTTCGCCCACGAATTAGTTGCTACTTTAGGGAATGGATTTCTACTCTAGAGATAACCACTTTTGAAGGCTTAGTAAACCTACTTATTGCTGAGCGAATAAAGGCAAAAGCTCCTGAGGATATTAAAGATCATTTTTTGGAGAGTGGCTCGAATTGAAACAGCCTGAAGAACTCGCCAATAAATTCGAACGAATTTGAAAGCTTAAAAGATAGCTTAAGAAATAACCACCACGGTAGGAAACAGAATGAGAGTCGTCCCAGTCATAACGACAAATCAAGGTTCCAAGATAATCGCAGAAAACTTAGCGACAACCATGCAAGGTTTAGAGACAACCGTGGAAAATATAATGACAACCATGGTAGATCTACAGAGAATCACACGAGATTCTACGATAAACGTCAAACAAAGACTGAACCGGGAGGCAGAGGTTCCATGCCAGCCCAAAAGCAAGACTTCTGGACAGAAGAATTTTCGTTGCTATGAGTGCGATTCTCCTGACCACCTAAGAAATGCATGTCCCGAATTAAGAAGAAGTCAAGGGAATGAGATCAACACGCACTCTGACACGCATCCTGTTCACATCGTCAATGAAGTACCAGAAGAAGCAATAGAATATCCAGATGTAGATTTGCAGAAGTTTACAAGACAGGTCAAGATAGGAGATTTTGTCGTCACAGCCTTATTGGATACAGGCAGTGTACGCAACCTCATACGTTTTGACGTCTACAAGAGGATGAATCTAAAAACTAAACTTTGGAGAGAATCAACGGTCCTGACCGGACTTGGTCAGGGACAAGTTAAAACACTTGGATCCTTCAGACATGTTGCGGAGATAGACGGACACGTTTGCCGTCTAGACTTTCAAGTTGTCCCCAGCGCAGCTCTTAAGTTTGAGGCAATCATTGGGTCAGCATTCCTCGCCCATGCTCCCTGTCCTTTTCATGAAGAAAAGGTGAAACCAGAATCTCCAGATTGGATTTTCAACATTTCGAAGAAAGAAGAGCAAGACGAGTTAGACCTGCGACACATTCAGAATGCTGAAATTGCCTGTCGCGTTGAAGACATGGTGTCTTCGTATCAACCAAAGAAGACGGAATCTACGGATGTATCAATGAAGATCATCCTTGAAGACGAAATACCAGTTTATCAAAGAGCTAGAAGACTCTCGTTTCCAGAACGACAAGAGGTCAATAAACAAATCGACGAATGGATCAGAGATGGAATCATTCGCCCTAGTTCGTCGGATTATGCTAGTCCGATAGTTTTAGTAAAGAAGAAAAGACCACTCAACAAGACTCTGTGTGGACTATCGACAGTTGAACCGGAAGCTGGTAAAGGATAGATTTCCACTTCCTTTAATCGAGGATGTACTAGATAGACTTCAAGAGGCTCGAGTATTCACAACCCTTGATCTGAAGAATGGCTTTTTCCACGTAAATGTTGACGAAGACAGCAAAAAATATACATCTTTCATTGTACCTGATGGGCAGTACGAATTTAATAAAGTCCCGTTTGGCCTAAGTACAAGCCCAGGAGTTTTCCAGAGATATGTAAATAGCATTTATAGACAACTAATAAGTGAAGGTACAGTAATAACTTATATGGATGACCTAATAATACCTTCTTTGGATGAAGCAGACGGTCTTAGAAAGCTAAAGAAAGTATTTGATTTGGCAGTGAAATATGGACTTGAATTCAAGTTTAAAAAAGTGTCAGTTCCTGAAAAAAGAAGTTGAGTTTCTTGGGTACGTTGTGAAGGAAGGAACCATACGACCTTCAGATTCGAAGACTCAAGCAGTTAAGAATTACCCCTACTCCTAAGACAGTTAAACAAGTACAAAAGTTTTTTGGGTTTAACTAGTTACTTCCGGAAATTCATCCCAGGATATGCCGGTATCGCCAAACCATTGAGTGATCTACTTAGAAAAGATCATCCGTTACGTTTGAAGCCGTACAGAAAAGAAGCTTTTGAGAGACTTAAAGAGACGCTGTCTGAAAGCCCTGTCCTAAGGATATTCAGGCAAGGTACAAGAACTGAGTTGCACACTGATGCGAGTAAATACGGCTACGGTGCCGTACTACTTCAAGAAGCTGATGACGGAATGTTGCATCCTGTCTATTATATGTCCCGAAAGACTAGCCCAGCCGAAGAAAAATACAGTAGTTATGAGCTGGAGGTCTTAGCCATTGTGCAAGCCCTCAAGAAGTTTAGGGTCTACCTATTCGGCAATAAGTTCAAGATTGTGACAGACTGCTCCGCTTTTCAGATGACGATGAGCAAAAAAGACCTGGTTACACGTATCGCAAGATGGGCCTTCCTCTTAGAGGAATTCGAATACGAAATAGAACATAGAGCAGGACAAAAGATGCGACATGTTGATGCATTGAGCAGGTATCCTATAATGATAATTACCGATACTATCACAGCAAAATTAAGGATATCCCAAGAAAAGGACGACTACATCACCACTCTTAAGTCCTTATTGAACGAGGGCCAAGATCAAGAGTACTTCATGAAGAATAAGATCCTGTATAAGTACGAAAATGGCCGAGAATTAGTCGTAGTACCAGAAGGAATGCAGACAGAGCTGATCAAGATGGCTCACGAGAAAGGACATTTTGCAGTCGCCAAAACAACAGATATGTGAAGCAAGAGTTTTACATTCCGAAATTGCAGTCTAAAGTGGAAAACACAATAGCGCATTGTATACCATGCATCCTTGCAAACAAGAAAACCGGCAAGAAAGAGGGAATGTTGCATCCAATTCCCAAAGAAGATACCCCTCTCCACACCTACCATGTAGACTTCATAGGACCAATGCCCTCGACAAACAAGAATTATCAGCATATTCTGACTGTCGTAGATGCGTTTCGAAATTCGTGTGGCTCTATCCTACGAAGTCCGTATCCGCTGAAGACGCGTTGGAGAAACTTAGACTCCAACAGAAAACATTTGGAAACCCAGTCCGGATAATCACCGACAGAGGAGCAGCGTTCACATCGAACAGCTTCAAAGAGTACTGTGAAAAAGAAAATATCCTGCATCTGCAAATTGCAACAGGAGTACCACGTGGGAATGGTCAAGTCGAACGAGTTCATAGAACCCTAATTCCAGCACTGACCAAGCTTACCCTTGAAGACCCCACGAAGTGGTTCAAGCACGTGCCAGAAGCACAAAGAATTTTGAATGACACCATCTGTCGTAGCACTAAGTTTACACCATTCGAACTTCTGACAGGTGTAAAGATGAGAAGCAGCGAAGACATCTCCATAAGAGAAATCCTTATCGAAGAGATGTTCAAAGAATTCAACGATCAAAGAAATAAGCTTAGATCAGAAGCTGTTAAAAACATTCTCAAAATCCAAGACGAAAATAGGAAGCAGCACAACAAGAAGTGTAAGGAAGCTACCGAATACAAGATCGGTGACATCGTGGCCATCCAACGAACTCAGTTTGGAACTGGTCTAAAGCTTAGACCCAAATTTTTCGGACCATATGAAGTGACTCAGGTCAACGGCAAAGGAAGATACGAGGTATCCAAGATAGGGAATCATGCAGGCCCAAACCAAACGACAACAGCTGTCGACCTAATGAAACCTTTTGGATAGGCATTTTTTTTTTGTTCCCTTAGTAATTTTCCTTTGGCATTTTTCTACGCGTGTTATTTTTATGGCTCATACTTCCACATACTTCTACTGTGCATTTATTTTTAAGTGTTTAATTTGTGAACTTTTTTTTATAATTTGAAGTGTTTATCATTTGTGATTTATTGTATTTCTTTTCAAATTGCTTCATAGTGTATTTTTATGTCAGTGTTATTTTTGAATGTAATTTGATTGTAAGCATTACAGGATGCTTCCGTTCTAAATTGTTTTTATACTCGCGTTCGCTGAGGACAGCGACATGTCAGGACGGCCGAGTTGTGGGATTTGAAGAAGGAAAGGAAGTATCACTCTTTTTCTTCTTTCCCGCCGGCCGAAATGATTCACACTCAAGCTTTTCTTTTTATTCAAGGATTATTTATTTTTTCATATCCGTTCGAAGCGCCTGTAGTGCGAGCCGCTGATTGGCTGTCTTTTTTTTTATTATGCAATTGTATGATTTCGAAATGAAATAGTTTAGTCAGTCTGTGTTCTGGCTCATGGCATGTAGCCGACGGCTGTGTTGTTTAGCTCTTTAAATGAATGTAAATTGTCCCCTAGATGTTAAAACCGAATAAAATGTTTTTGTTAAACATTTTGAGAAGTTATTTCTCATGAACTCTCACATACATTAAACAAAATACAGAGCTGGGTAGGAAACTATACGTATTATGAGAAAAAAAATGATAAACTCTTGTCCAGGCCTTTCATTAAATTCTTTGGAACAACCGAAGAAATTATTTTTTTTATAAGGACAATGTCTAAAATACATTAAAAAGAGACGCATATGATAAGAAAAATAACTGCAATCTTTGAGAGAAGGGTCCCCCGTCGAAAAAATTTAAAAATATAAATTGGGAAACAAATGTAAATGTTACGAAAAAAGGAAATTTATAATTTCTGCAGAATGCTTGTATAGAGATTCAAGAAATAGAAAAGAAATGTCTGTCTTCTCTTGCAAAAAAAAAAAAAACACGATAATAATAAATTATACAAATTAGAAAATAATACTAAATTGGAAGGAAAAAATTTAGTCAATATTATGAAAACTTTGATGATTTATGGAGCCTTTTGATTTTGTATTATTTACGCTGAATATGTGGAACAAAAGAGTGAAAAAAGTATAGAAACAAACCTTTTTCATTTTTAGGGTAAGATCAAGAGTCTCGCACTTATTCTTTTTTATTCTTCCGGGCAGGTGAAAGATTCGAACAATAGTTCACTCTGATACAGGGCTTTTGTTGTAGAATTTTTAAAATTTAGAAACTGAATATTTTGTATCCAGGTAACAAAGCTTTTTCAGTCGACTCTTATTTTTTCCTAATATTTATTAAGGGGAAAAAATAGCTCATTTTGTGAAAATTGACCCTAGAGTCCCGGACCTCTTTCGTATATTAATCCCCTCCTTATGTATGAAGGAAATTAAAATTCGTGTATAATTGTTCGAATGTAATACAGGACTGCCTCAAAAATAGTGCCCAAACTCTGCCCAGCCAGATTCCTCCCTGGAAGTACATAAGAAATTCCACAAGAGCTGTACCTGTACCATCAATAGTTTACGGGGGAAAAAAATGGTGCGTGGAATGCCACGCGATAGAAGTGAAACTTCTTGGTACATTCGCTTCTCCAGGAGCCCCAATACGAAGATATTCATCTTCATTCCATAACAACGTCTGCTGCTGGCTGTAAGACTCTCTTCAATAGCTATATTTTCACTGATTTCATCTTGAAGAACTTGAGACGCACTCTGTTTGAAACTGAAGAAACTATCATCGATTGTAACATCATACATTCTGTACAGTGGAGTAGCTACTAAATATTGCAACCATGTTTTGATGTTTCTTTTAGTAATCAAAGCCATCAGTTAACTAGTTCTGTGAATTTTCCTCCGTTTGATCTGAACATTGACATAGTAATCATCATCAACATTCCGTGGCAGTCGATTGACCATTGTATTGATGGATACTGGAACATTGGCTATTTGCCCTAATATTCCAAACTGACCGTGTACATGTCTCAATCGCCTAATTTGCATGAAAGGTATTCGTGGAGAAATGAGTCTTTCTGATACCATATCCAAAGTAGGAAGATGTGGTGGAATTTCTGGGTATACAAAACCATTATATTTTCATAAATTTGGTATACTTTTCCTATTTAAACTTTGACGGCAACTGTAGCACGCTTTAACGTCTTCTGAATTAATTCCCGGTAAACTATTTTGTAAACTATTTTTATTCTCAGCAACAGGCGTTTTCAAATAATCTCTAAACCATAATTTATCACAAATCGAACATCCGTGACCGAAAGGATTATCAACGAATCGCTTTTGGAAATCTTTCTGAGCATTTTTATGAGAATCATAGTCTTTGTAACGTAAGAAAGAATTTATTATCGTTTCACATGCATCAGTTCCAACACGTACTAGACTTGTTGAGGGCTCTGTACTTGTTGACTGCACAGGGTGGTTCACAAAGTCCGTATTAATCAGTGCTGGCATTAGATGAGTCTCAATAGCATTCCCATCATCAGTCATTAAACTCGGCATTAAGATAATATTTTGCAATATTTTTTTCCGTGCTCGATATTCTCTCATGTACTCTGATCGAGATTTGCCAGTAGCGCTTGATGAATTTGCACTATTTTTCTGGGTTTTTTTTATCACTTTTTCGACTGGACTTTCTGCTAGTTTTTTTTTCTTTTTCTTTCACGAAACTCTTTCCTCTTTGTGCGTTTGATTTCGGCATTCTGATTAGAATTAATAATAATTCAACGCAAATGAAAATTAAAAAAAAACAAAAACAAATTAGCTGCCGAAAACATCACTGTGTGGCCAACAATCTAAGGAAATATTTTAAAAAGGCACACTAGAGTTTATAATAAGTCTTCACGCAATGAATTTGCTTCTAATATTTCGACAAAAGATGGTTCTATAGACAGAAAGGTGGATGTTAGGTTCCCTTCACACTAAACGAATTCGAGTCAGTCGCAGTCAACCCTAACCACAGCGAATCTGACAGACCAAGATTCGGCTTCGTAATTTCCCACTCGAATAAGCCTGTAACCAGTTTCCTGCCTTCACACCAAACGAATTCGGTTTTAACCGTCATGAATCTCGTCCGCGAGTGATTCAGCAGGTTAGATTTTCTTCAATCAAGCATCAGCAGTGGAGCGCAATGGATATGTTTCAATTTCTTAAAGAAAAAGTTAATTCAAACAAATAGAGTGTCGTTTTTTATTATAGAAGTGAAACTTCTTTAGGTACAGAAGTGAATGGGAAATTTGGCCCAGTTTTGCGTAATAGTGAAAAAGCGAATGGAAGTAGTGATTCCCCCTCCCATCCCCCAGAAACGTCGCCTTGATGAGGAGATAGCGAGGAGGAAAAGAGAGTGGAGGGGGTACACCACGTGACTTGCATCATACCGTGAGAAAGTTGTACGATTGGTAAGAGAGAATTGTGCATTAGGAATATATGTTGCTGTAATGCACGAAAGGCCGCTTAGATATTGGTGGCATTAGGAATAGTCGGTACCCCCTATCCCGCTAATGTTAAATTGAGCCTTTTTATGTACCTTTTTCTCAGAAACTATTAAATGTACAGACTTAAAATTTTTTCTGTATATTAATTAGACTTTTTTTTTATTTAAAATGATCGGAAGCTTTTTCAAATATATTGTTCAGTTTTTTTTCAAAAACATTCATCGCAACAGTATCACTATGGATTTTTTGAAAAATGTCATTTTTTTTTCTCACGATAACTGACTTTTACAAAAATACTATGGGAATATTAATAAAAGCTCCGTTCAAATTATATAGTTAGATATCAGTAATATTCAGTGAAGATTGCAAGTGCTTCCGTTGAATAGGTTCTGAGAAAATGGTACTCGCATTTTTAAAAACACCGTTTTGAGATAATTGCATTTTTATTATAAAATCTCACTTCATCAAAAAAATTATGATGTACAATCTGTATTTGAACTATTTTTTTTTAAATATTAGCTTATTCTCAATAACTTTTAAGACTTTTTACCTATTTCTTTTACTTAGATTTCTCAGAAAATACATATATAGCATTTTTCACTTTTAATCTATCGAGATATTTTATACCATTTGCATCATTTTTCTCAAATTATGCATCAATTTTTGAAGAATTTTCTGTTCTGGTACATTATTGTCATCCAAGTTGATTATAAATCATCATAAATACCATGTGAAAATGTGTCAATATATGAAAATATGACTTTGGTAATACATCATTATACGACATTTCGAAAAGTTTCATTAGTGTTTTATAAATTCACATGTAAACACAATTTCTTAAAGTATCAGAATTAAAAGGATTCTTAAAATATTACGTAAATGATATCCAAAACAACAACAAGAAAACTGATTTTATGTTTTTAAACATGAAATTTTGTGTATTTTTTGGTATGTAACAAGTTTTGTGCAACGAAAAAAGGCATTGCATTTTGGGATATATTTATGTACCTTTTACTAAGAAACTATTGAACACAAAGCTTAAAAATTTGTGTGTGCATTAAATAAACATTTATCTTTATACAGAAGTAAAATTTTTTTGAAAAATTGATCAGCATGTTTAAAAAGGTAATTTTTTCACAGTAGGAAAAAAATAATGAATTTTATAAAAGTTTTCCTTTTCTATGTTACGACATCTGCTTTTCAGCTAAATGTCTGAGGAATATCTCAAAAATTTCACTTCAGTATACACAACAGATATATGAAATATAAAATAAATATTTCTAGTTCATGCATACAATAGATTTTTTAGAAAAAAGAAGACACAACTTAAAAAATATAATTTTTATAAGACAATAATACATGATTATATGACATTTCGAAAAATTTCATTAATGTTTTATGTATTCATATGTAAACACAATTTCTTTAAGTATCAGAATTAAAATGATTCTTAAAATATTACATAAATGGTAGCCAAAACAACAACAAGAAAACTGATTTTATGTTTTTAAACATGAAATTTGTGTATTTTTTGGTATGTAAAAAGTTTCGTACAACTAAAAAGAGCATTGCATTTTGAAATATATTTATGTACATTTTACTAAGAAACTATTGAACACTAAATCTTTAAAATTTGTGGGTGCATTAAATAAACATTTATCTTTATACAGAAGTGAAATATTTTTTTAAAAAAATTGATCAGCCTGTTTAAAAATATAATTTTTGCAGAGTATAATACTGAATTTAATAAAAATTTTCCTTTTCTGTGTTACGTCATATGCTTTTTAGCTAAATGTCTGAGGAATATTTCAAAAATTTCACTTCAGTATACACAAGAATATATATGAAATATAAAATAAAAATTTCCAGTTCATGCATACAGTAGATTTATAGAAAAGAGTAAACACAGTTTAGAAAAGAAAATTTTTAGAAAACAGTAGTTTTTGTATAAAATTTTACCTCATCAAAAAGATCCTGGACTTTAGCCGGTTTTTACATTATTTTTCTTAATATTATCTTCTTCTTTTTTTCTTTTTCTTCTTTTATCTTTTCTAATTTTCTTCGCTCTTCCAGAAAAAGCATACACTGCTTTCATTAACCTTTCTCTATCAAGAATTTTCATGGCACTTACCGAATATTCTCCAGGCTCTACTCCCATTTTCTGCAGCATTTTTAATTTGGATACATTACCATCATTAAAAGAACAAACAGCATCATAAACACCAAGTGAAAGTGTTTCAATCTGTACAAATGTTGTTTTAGGAACACGTGACCATTGGCATTATGAAAAATTTCGTTCGGGTTTTGTGTTTTTCCATGCAAACATTTTCTCAACAGATCAGGATGGGAAAGATCTCTAAATATAGGACGCATTGCTTCCACAACAGCTACCGGAAGACTATTTTTATGTTTGTAAGACTTACCTGATGCTTCAGCCTTTTTATATCCACACCATGAATCTTCACCGACAGGACAAAAACCATGTTGAGGATATTCATCTGTTGACAGCTTATGCAGAAAAATGGCCCAGATAGCTTGCCGCATGTTCTGATCACTGGTGTAATTTCTCCGAATAGCTGATCCATAGTATAACTGTAAGTTATTTATTTCATGCTCAGTCAAACGATTTTTTCCACCTAAGCACTTACCGTCTGACAATATTTGCCCTTTCAATTGAGTTTTTAATCGGCGTAATCTTGTTCCCGTGCGCTTCATGACATGTCCAATGCACTCCAGTTTTTCAATTGGGTATTCATCTTCATAGATGTTTTTCTTTCTAACAGCATCAAATGCTTTCCAATCTCCATCCCCTAAGTAAGTAATATATCGGGCATTGTGCAAAGATAATGACCGTTGAAAAATTTTAGACGCACCTTGAATTTCCATGGTTCCACTAGATCCAACGTAATTCCTTTTACAATCCTTTTGATGAAAAGGTAAGTTTTTACATATGCAATATTTTGAAAGAATATCAACATCTATCACCTTACCTGTATCAATGCTGGTCACAGTAACTGCACCATTCAATGATGTGTAACCGCGCTTCTGCCATGTCCCATCTACAGTGACCGCAATATTATTATTACCTTCATTTTCACAAATAGCTTCCTTCGCAGCATTTTGAATGGAGTCCTCGTAAACAAGTTTTTCAGCATTTAAGATTCGCTTACCGTAAGAAGAAAACCTTGTAGGTGGTTGAGGAAGATTCATTATGCCGCAAAACATTCTCCCAGTCTCTGCACATTTTCCAATGGAACGCATAGCATATACAAACCTGGTATTTATTGTAGCGATTTGCGTCCTTTCATGAAAATTTGAAGAAGAGAATTCTACACGATATGGACAAGCACAACATTTCAGGACAAATGTAATAGCCAGTCCAGACTTACCTTTTAAAACTTGCATGTCTAAGCCACTGTTACACATTTTACAGTGAACTTCATTCTTGAAAACAAATGCCAGAATATTCAAATTCATAATGGCATTAATAATACCTATACTTTTGTCATAGGAAGAAAAACTTTCATTTAAATTGGGAATTTTCTTTTCTTTTGCACATGTCTCCTTTGAGTCATGTGCATGTCCAGCTTGAGGATTGACATTACTGTCGTCAGTATTTGAAGTATTGTTAGTATGGTTGAAAGTATTCTTACCTTTGTAAAACGTACCTTTACGTTTTTTAAACACTCTTGTAGATCTTGGCATATCGAGCTCTTAAAATTTCAAAATTTTTATGTTCAGAAATTTTAAATATTGAATTATTCAAAACGCTAAGAAGAAAAACGTGTTTTCTCTCCAAAATAGGTAAACAACCTTAACAGTTACGCTTGTAGTCAATCTACAGTTCATTGCGTTTGAATAAATGAAACAGAGAGTGGCTTTGAAAAAGCTTCCCAGATTTAAAAGGTCAATGTTTACATTTCTATCTGTCAAAGGGGGCGTGGCTCATCAGCTGATTATTTTTTAAAAATCATTTTAACATACTTTTAATTAGTAAAAGGGCAAGTATGTTACATCATTGGAAAGGTCCTGATTTGGGGATTTTAGAAATATCAAAAACTCAAAATCGATTTCCCGAAGGTATTTACCCTACTGACTGCCCTTTTAAGGAAGGTATCCGACTTCCCTAAAATTGTGAATTTTGTCAAAAGTTGACAAATTTTTTTATGATTTTAATTTTAAAGTCTAAGTTTATCATACTATGAATGAAGTTCGAATTTTGTTTGATTAAAGTAAGTTCTCTCAGCAGTTTTATATAATTAGATCTATTCCTGCATTTACGGCCAACGTCACCAAAGAAGTTTCACTTCTATTGCGTGGCTTTCTACATTCCATTTTTTCTTATGGTATTAGTGATTATATCATCTAAAGTTTCTATTTAATCAACTGATTTCAGGTACGTTGAAGATAATGACATTAAATTTAGGGTTAACATGTTTTTGCTTTTATGCCAATCCGTAAAAGCAGGAATAGATCTAATTATATCTAAACTACTGAGACAACTTTATTCAAATAAAGATCGAACTTCATTTATTGAATGAAAATATTTTTATTCAATTTTCTGCATCATCATTTTCCAAGAAAGATACAATAGGTGTGTGGTAACTTAAGTAGAATATAAAAATCATCGATTGGTAGTTAATCAAGAAAATGTGAGAAAACTGCATCAATCGTGATTCCGTATATTGTTCTTCCTTCTCTAGAATCAGTATTCATTGTCAAATTCAGTGTCCGTTTCAAGAATTCAATAAGTGGCTTTGCTTCTTCTGAAGCAAAATTAACATTTAAGTCTCCAGTTAAGATATTCGACTTTTAATCATCATCGGATCCAATGATTGCAGCAGTCTCTGGTGTGTACAGCACTAAAACTTTATGAATAAAGATGATAAAAGCTGCGACAGAACTACCTGGTGATATATAAACTTTCGCCTGGATTTGCTGCTAGTTTTGCTCCCCCCCCCCTTCACGAAACTCTTTTCCTTTTTTTTTTTTTTTTTTTTGCATTTGTTCTAGGCATTCTGATCAGAATATAATTTTAATTCATTGGGAATAAAAATTAACAATATAAACTTATGCATCATTCATAGAAGTCACTGTGTTTGTTTACAAGACGCTATCCGTAGCGATTCTGGCGCGAAAGTTAGTGACATATACACAATGCCCCAGACACTCCCGTAACGGGAAGATCCATATAATGGTAATATCGAGAATATCTTGATATTGGAGAGCCAGTACCCGAGAGTACTTCTTCTCCGTATGAGTATCTGAATTGAGAAGAACAAAAGTTAAGCATCGGCGACATTAAGCCGCTCTGTGAGCCGGGGTGCGTTTATCCGTTGAAAACGGCGCGTTTATTACATAAAAACTACGAAAACACGCCACGCGAGATCGTTACGAGAAAAGCAAAGGTACCAACTTAATGTCCCCGATATCTAAGCACCTTTCGTCCATGGCAGGAAGATGCTACACACTCCATACCTCTGATGCAATTCCCCCTTTGCAATCGTCCAACTTTTTCACGGATATGACGCAAGTCACGTGGTGTCCCCCGCTCTCTATCTCCTCACCATGGCTACGATTTGGGGGATGGTGGGGGAAATCACTCTTTCCGTTCGCTTTTTCTCTGTTACGCAAAGCTGGCCAAATTTCCCGTTCACTCTCGAGCCTAAAGAAGTTGCACTTCAAAAAGCTTGATACCCTTAATTGTCTTAAAACATTAAAAACAACATCTACGTTCGACAGCAACTGATGGTTGATTCGTATGGACTTGCTTGGCGCTGTGAAAAGGCAAATCTTGATCAATCAGAATCTCTATGCTTTGGATTAATTGCGACAGACTGGGATTCGTTTGGTGTGAAGGGAGCCTTAGAGTTTATCCAAAGAGGGAACATGACTCTCAATTTGTGAATTTTAACTCTCCTAATGCAGATCCGTTTGAAGAGGCACTAAATTGAAGCACAAATTTAAATGTGGAGATGAAGACTTGAAACTTATTTTTTTCATCCTTACAATATATAGAAAAACTAGTAAATAAAACTGTATAATACATGCAAATTACAGTTTTACAATTAGAGCAATGAGTATAAACAGTTGCATAATTTGTACAAGGGGGGGGATTGTTCCGCCATTAGGCAGATAGAGGGTACCTCTAGTAATATTAATTAAAAAAATTTTTCATAAAGGTTTAACTTTGTAAAATGAATCTGGTAAAATCAAGAATGCAAAAAAATCGGATTTTTCATTCTGTTATGTTATGATTGGTTTAAGATTAATTTTTTACACTTTTTGTGCTGCATTCTAACATAAATAAAAAATGCATAAATCATTCTAAAAATAAAAAAAAGGAAAAAAGAAATACAAAGTATTCTTGAATGAATAATTCCCTTTGGAATGTTTAAAGAAACGACGATAAATTTAACACCTGCTCTCCATGCTCAAAAGAATAAAAATATTCTACAAGATGAAGAGAAAGTATTTCAAGCGAGTATTAAAGCCTGTTTCCTATTCAAATCGGTCCCTTTTGATATCTATTGCTTGTTCAAATAAAGTCAATTTATATATATATTTCACAAGTATTCGCAAATATATCTGAATATTTTCTCTCTCTCCTATCATAGTGCCATCTGATGGCGTCTACTTGACTAGCTAACAATTTTTCTTTCTTGATTCAATATGACTCTCTTTATGCATATCTGGAATTTTTCGAAAAATAAATAATACAGGAACGAAAAAAGAGGAGGAATTCCGAAGGCTCTTGAGCAAATAACAGTCTTCAAAATGATATGAAATGTGAGTTTTCATGTACTAGATAAATAATGGGTATAATTCGTCGAAAATTTGTGAATTAATTTTATAAGGAATTTTTCTAAAATCTATCATTGAAAGAGAAACCATAATAACAAAATTAATCATTTTGTGATTTTTTCTACCATTTCGTTTGAAATTGATAATAATGAAGAAAATACTCTTTATTTCCTTTTAGGTTTGTTATTTTAGACAATTTATTTTCTTCAGGTTTTCTTAAGTAGTGATGTAGAAAGAAAAAAATTGTTTTCATTCTATATTTTTATTAAAAACTGACATATTCTTTTTAATTTTGAAGTGAAAAGAAAAGAAGGTAAATAATTGTTCCTGAAGATAAAATTAAGCTTTTATTTTTTGTTTTTTGTTCAAATCATTTAGATTTTACAAATTAAAAAATATATACCAAATGAAAATTATTAAACCACGGAATATGTAATCTTCATTAAATAAAGTAGAATGAAGGTATATTGGATAATATTGGTCAAAATAAATTTGCTATTTTTTCAAGAGGAGAAATTACCCTGCATCAAAATTTAAATTCGTCACTATCTTACATGTTGTATCTAGAAATACTTTAATGAAAATTACTATTGTAAGTAAAAATCTTAAAATATATAAACAAGCTATCAAAATTTATTTCCTAAGATAATTTTTTAATTTAATGATCGTATATTTATTTTTTGATTTGGTAAACTTTTCGCGAAAAAAAAAGTTGTAAGATAATAATTTATTTACTTATTACACGCACGCACGCACGCACGCACGCACGCACGCACACACACACACACACACACACACACACACACACACACACACACACACACACACACACACACACACACACACACACACACACACACTGGAGAAAATTAATTAGAATTTTTACAACAAATATCTCAATATTAGCTACAATTCTATCAAGATTGTATTCAAATTATTTCATTTCACTTTTCAAGATATTTTGAACATTCATAAATAAATATTAAATTTAATAAACGTCTCATTCTAAATGGGAATTACCTTCGATTCTGTCTTAAAGTTTTAATTTTTAGTACACTGAGCAAAAAAATTGCTATTTATAATAACTATAAAGTCAAATTTATTGCATATTTATATTTAAAAAATAACGAATGACATAATTGTATACATGCGATTCAAAATTTATGTATCACTTTAAATCCATTGTTTAAGTGATAATATTTACTCTCTTTTTCAATTCCTACTACTAGTTCACTCTCTCTCTCCCTATATATATATCTTGTTCAAATTGATGGTCGTTAATAAAATACTTTTTATTCATCCACTGAAGTTGAAATACATTTTTTAAAACTTGTAGTGGATGACACATGATGTTCTTACAGCTTTTTCAAATATTAATACATTAATTTTATTTTATTTTTTAATTTTAAATTTATTCTACATTATTTCTAACGATGTTAGAACTAACACCAACAGATGGTGCCAGTAAGTTTTTTTAACAAATTTTTTCTTGGCTTCAAATTTTTTTTAATTTGATGTTAATGCAGTTTTTTCAAAACAAAATTCATTAATTAAGTTTAATTAGCTAAAATAAAATTTTTCTTTGTATGAAGGAATCTTTCTAAGTAGGAAATATACTTTAATTTTTTTTTATATTACTTGTGTTTTTCTATTCTGAAATAGAGGACAAAGAACATGTGGTGAATACTGCTGCGTGTGTGTAGTGTCATAACATAATAATAATAATAATAATCTGGAGTCCTAGAATTGTCTTTACCTGGATTTATTGGTAACAATAACTTTCAACAATAAACTTAACAATCTTTAAGAAACTAAACCATTACATTAATTAGACTGAAACTAAAGAGAATTCTAATATTCAAGATAAAAATCCTAGTAAACAACGGCACCTAGTACGCCGAAGCCAAGAATTACGAGTAAAAACAACAGCACAATTCGTTATGCTGAAGCCAAGTTCAAGATTCAACTGAGACAGAATCCGTTACATATGGTTTCTATTGAGATAGACCACGTGGGGTCTGAGGGTGGTGTCAACCACGCCCCACCCACTCAGACCACCCGGTCTATACTTCACAACATCCTGCCCCCTGATGAACCAGGGGGTTCATAAAATTTCCATGTATTCAAGCAATTAAATTTTAAAATCAAGTATTTCTTGGCTTCTAGGACCATTAAATTTTAAAAAATACATACAAATTAAATAATTAAATATTCTAAATAATTTCAATGCACTGATAAGAAATAACACTTAAACAACAAATATCCTGAAATTGAAGAAAAAAAAAAGGTTTCATTATAAAATTTAAACACATCGGGAAGATAAGTATACATTATAAATCTTCTAACTTATTAACAAGTTACTAATCAAGCTACTTATTAATGCTTAAAGTAGGCAAGAATTAAATGAATTAAATGAATTACACATAATTAATACTAAAACGTCAAAACTTTAGAAATTTTTGTATATTAATATACACATTGAGAAAATATAAAATAGTTCAATACACAATTTCAAGAATCATTCTAGCTGCATCATTTAAGAATAAAATACTAAACTGCATTTGAATCTGAAGAAATACACCTTTTTAAACAAATATTTTCAAATAAAATTATTTACATTAATCAGCATTCAAAATATCATAAAAATTATGTTATTTAAGAATATAAATACTTTAATATTTAGAACGACAACAAATTTTAATTATCAGCCCTGAATTTCTAAATTATACAACAATTGTACAGGACGTTTAGTTACATATGAATCAGTCTTGATTTTGCAAGCCCTCACCTTGCCATCTCACCGGGAAATAATTCAAGAATTTTTCCCATTTTGCAGAAATTTCTAGGTAATTGATCATCTTTGATCAAAACAACATCATTAACTTTAAATTGAGAAGGATTTTTACATAATCTTGAATGAGCTGATCTTAAATTTAGCAAATACTCATTCTTCTATCTAGACCAAAAGGATCTCATTAGCTTTTCGCGATAGTTAAAAGCTTTAATTAAGCATTTTTTAAAAGAGAGATTGGAATCAAGGTGAAATCTTAAAGGTGGTAGCGAAGTGATTCGTTTTCATGTAATAAAATGTGCTGGAGTCAAAGGAATTGGCTCCTCTGTTTATCTACCAACGTAAATGATAGGTCGAGAGTTGATCATTCCTTCAATTTCAGTTAGAACAGTTAATAACTGTTAAAGTGAATGATGATCTTCCTAGTATTTTTCGAAGCGCGACTTTCACAAAACGCATCGTACTTTCATAGAAACCACCCCACCTGGCGGCTCTTTCGATGACATAGTACCACTTAATATAGTGAGCAGAGTAAAAATTTTTTACATCTGCATGGTTCAATACTTTCCACAATAGTTGAAGCTCCGTTCAGCACGTTTAAAAGTACGGGCATTATCCGATACAAACCTCGTCGAGCAATAAAACGTCAAAAAGTAAGAAGAAATGTCTCAGTAGTCATATTACCGACCAGCTCTAAATGAACACTTCTTATTACTGCACAAGTAATTAACAGTATATACGGTTTGGCATCACTGTCTTTGACGAATAACGGTCCTGCAAAATCAATCCCTACAACTGAAAAATAAATACTAGTGCATGTGTGTTATAAAATAATAATAATAATAATAATCTGGAGTCCTAGAATTGTCTTTTCCTGGATTTATTAGTAATAATAACTTTCAACAATAAACTTAACAATCTTTAACAAATTAAACCATTACATTAATTAGACTGAAACTAAAGAGAATTCTAATATTCAAGATAAAAATCCTAGTAAACAACGGCACCTGGTACGCCGAAGCCAAGAATTACGAGTAAAAACATCAGCACATCTAGTTATGCTGAAGCCAAGTTCAAGATTCAACTGAGACAGAATCCGTTACATATGGTTTCTATCGAGATAGACCACGTGGGGTCTGAGGGTGGTGTCAACCACGCTCCACCCACCTCAGACCACCCGGTCCATAATTCACAACAATCTATAGTAACAAGAAAAAATCAATGGTCAAAAATAGAAATTATTATGTTTTCTAAAGCTGTCTCTGTCAGGGTTGTGAGACAAGGTTAAGCTTGCTTTATATTATTCTAACCATTCCCTCAAGAAAAAAATTTATACACATTGGTAGAAGAAAATAATGAATAATATATGAACTAAAACTGAAAATCAAGGAAGTCTAGAATTAGCACGTGTATTCAAACAGTATGCTGTTAAACAAAACACAACAATTTGAATGAATATTAAAGAAATAGAAAACAGAAGAAAAAATAATACAGTTAAAAACAGAAAATAAAATATAAAAAAATACCTGAAACTTCAATAACGTTAAATTTAAAAGAAAAAAAACCCCTGAAACTAATGAAGGAAAGTTTGTATTGTGTTGGAATGGCAATAAACAGGATACTTACTATAGCCATTGGTATAATTTGTTTGAAATCAATAAAATTTAAAAAAAAGAGAGAAAATTGAAAATTTTAATATTATTATAATCAAATTATTTACATTATTTTTAAAAATATGTGCATACAAAAAGTTAGCAGGGTAATTACATTCTAAACAGTATTTATATTAAATTTTTTGTAAAGATTGATTTTTTCTGAACGATCAGTTACTAGATCTTTGCAATCAATTAATAATATTTCTAGAAACTGAGGTATGGAGATTGTTTGTGAAAAAAGGCACTTTAATAAATCTATATAAGCAAATTTATCTCTAAATTTTGGTTTTGTTTCATAGACAAAAATAACCTACTTAAAGGATAGCGAGGTGTATGTATTGATATTAGCCATGTAACGCAAAGAAAGAAACAGAAAAAGAAAAAGCAAGAGGATTTTTAGAACAATTTCTCCCCCCCCCCCCGACTGAATACTTAAATCATTAAAGGCGATATGCAATCTTTAATGCATGCAAATAAGACTTATACAAACAATCGTAGATATGAATAGATAATTAAAGCATTTATAAAAATCTGAAATAATCAATACATTAATTTAAATATTTATTGCTTATATATAAATGCACTTGATATATATCCGAGAGCGCTCATTAATAAATGAAAATAAAATTCGATGTTAGATTTTCAAATACCAAATATTCGTATATTATACGTCTTCCTCGTATTTTCCTTCATCGATGTGTGTAAATATTTTATATAATTCCCTGTAATATTTTCTCTACACTTGGCTGAATTTTGCCAAATTATAACGTTTTAGTAGTTATTAAATATTAATCTTTTCCTTTTAAAGAACTTTATTTAATATTTTACTTTGGGGATGGAAATCGTTTGGTTGAAATTAAATAAGCAAATGAAATTCTCATTACACAGCAATGACAAATAAAAATGTTTGAGTGAGTGAATATTAACGTCACACACTGTTCAGCTACACGAGGGCTTTGTAAAAATGTTTGAAAACAAGACAATATGTGCGCATTTAAACACATCCCATTTTAAAGAAAATGAAATCTATTTAACTTAAGCAACTGGTGAAATATTTCTGCACGTCTTTAATCGATTTTGGGCAGCCTTTTCATTTACAAAGATGGGGAATTATTTATATTTCTGGGATCAATTATTCATTTAAAGGAAGTCAGAATTTTCTTCTTTACTTGAATATAGCATATAAAAAATTTAAGAATTTTTTGGGGCCTTATAGTTTATTTTTGAGAAATTTCTTTATCTCTTTGCTCTTCTAAAGAAAATATAGATTTGTGTAAATATGTTAATATAATCATTAACAAAAAAAGCCCGTTGAAGTTTTAAAGTAAAAAAAATTAAATGTAAAACAATTTACTATCATAATAATTGTAATTATTAATTTCATAATGGATTTCTTTATGATTTTATAGATTATTTATCATACTCCATCTTGAAACTTATTAAATAATTTTGAATTTATTGCTGTTTTTGAAATTAAGTCCCAATTTTTTTAAATGTTTTTGAAATTAATCTTAAAAGGCAATTTAAATTTACTTGAAAAATTAAGCTAATTTGTAATATTATGTTATGAAAAAAATTGTACTCTTTATTATCAATATATGGTTAGCTCATCTTCCCATAATATTTGTCGTTCCTTTTTTATATTATCTCCTCTCTCTATATTCTTCATCACATTTTAAGGTATGCGACAATTTTTTTAAAAAAATAGAGACATGGTTTTTGGTTTTTAGATTTGTTTAGTACATTTTTAAAAAAATATACTAAAATTAAGTAGATAAAAAGAAATTATTATTACTAAAATGGGTAAAAATTTACAAAAAATAACATAAACGTGGCCCATCCTGTACCAAAAGTTTATGAACAAATTTTCAATTTCTCCACTCTTCGTTATTCGTTTTTTAATTTTTACAAAATCTAAAGCACTTTATCTTAGTTATTACATGGAATTGTTTAAAAAAACACTGATTACATTCACATAAGGGAGAGTAAATTTTGTAATAAAACATGAATTGATAAATCTAATGGTTAAAACACTTCTACTATTATACAGAACATACACAAAAAATTTCAGTTAATTATTTTCAAAACCTTTTCAGCAATCGCCGTCTCCATTTGAGCATTTTCAAAAAAAAAAAAACATTTCGAGTACAAAGCGTTTTAAAGTATGACATATCTTGCTTAAAGTAATGGTATATGCTTTTACTTAAACACTTGCAGTTTTGGTTCTATTGAACGGAAAATAATAAACTTGGTATTTTTATAAAGCTAATAAGATAGCCTATGAAATAAAATCATAAAAATTTTTGGCAATTTATGGCAAAATTCACAGTTTTAGGGTAGTCGGATACCTTAACATGTATCATCGATATTATATTTGTCATAAATCAACAATTAAACTTAGCTGATACTAATAATCAAGTATGCAGAAGGAATTGCTATATAAAAGAAGGAGGGAAAAGAAGGAAACCTGATTCAAAAACTTTTCCTAAGTGTTTTGACGTGAGTTACCTATAATTAAATGCTCAAAAAAATTTGAAAAAAAAAAATTTCCTTTACGTTAAAAATAACTTAATGATGCTACCTTAGTTTAAATCCTTCGGTACTTCTGCTGCGAAATTGATCATAAGCAACATTTTTTCCGAATGCAATGCGGTATCTAGAGTTGAACCGGAAGCGGCATCTTAGTCACATGACGGAATGGGCAACAGCTCATTGGTTAAGGCTGAGCATTCCATAAAAAGTTAATTCACGAATTAAGAATCAATTCCCTTAAAATATCGCTCTGAATCAATACTGAGCTACTGGACACTAAAAAATCTAGTCTTTAAATCTTTCATCCTCCATAATGTTAAAATTAAAATGGTGCAACACTAGTACAGGGATCATCCTATTAACTTGATTAGAAATGAGAATTATAAGGGGCATCTCTAGCTATTCTCCTGCACTTATATGGCGACGTAAATCTAAGCCATAGAACCAATTAGTCACATTTTTACACCATTCGATTTGAAGGTTTTCGCCAATACAGTAATACCTCGACTTATACGCTACCCCGACTTAAGCGAATTAGGAGTTACGCGATTTTCAAATCTTATCGATTCGTCTTTTGTTTCGAGATAAAAAAAATTGGTAAAATTGATGAAATTGGTTATGTGATTGAAGAAGTTATCGAGCTTGACAGACAAATAAATTTAGAAGTGGATTGCGATAACGTTCAAGAACTGCTGGAATATCACAATTAGTTCCTGACAATTGATAAGCTCATCGAAATTTACGAGCAAGTGCAAGGCATTGAAGAACTCGAATCTTTAGATCCAGTTCAAACAGAAGATCGAATGTCGGTTGAGAATTTGAAAGAAGACTTCAGTTTAATTGAAAAAGGGTTACAAATTTTAGAAAATATAGACTCGAACGATTAGCGCATTTTCCAACAAAAAAGGAATTAAAGAATTATTAGCATGCTACGAGAAAATTTTACGGAAAGAAAAAAATCTTTGAGCAGGCAGAATACTTTGTTAGTGTCGCAAAAAATCAATCAATATTGTCATTTGCTAAATCAAATAAACCTTTTATTATACTTATAATAAAGAATAATGAAAATTTCACTCATCTCTTATCCTTACGCATAGAACTTCGATTCAAGTCGGTCAGGGTTCAAGCGATGCTGTAAACAAAGTCTCTAAATGAAGATAGATATCCAAGAAGCCTGTATTTTTAAATTAATGATTTAATTGGACGTAATACTGCAACTACACTACACGAATAGACAGAATATCAATTAATACAAGTTAGATTACATACTAGAGACTAAAATTACATAGCGTTTCGCGCGCGCGCGATACATCTTTTCTACTACTGATACAAAACAAAGAAGCATAATTTTCACTCACATGCGTGGATTCTGAGTTCAGTGACTGGCAGTGAATGACTATTACCAGACACAGCAGTTAGATTTTATGTGAAACCTCCTACACATCAAAATAGCTTCGGTTTCCGATTTTGTATGTGTGTGTCCCTGAATTATTATTTTCTTTTGTCTTTGGTCCCAAATAAAAACAATTTATATATATTTAAAAGAAAAATCATACCCTGAATTCGTTTTGCGAACTTACACTCAATCCCACCCCACTTACCGTGTGGGGTGTTAAGGTATTAGATTTTATGTACACCAACTCGGATAACTTCATGTCGTTTTTTTTTCTGAACACCTGTCCTGAATGTACAAAACTACTGTTATTATATCACAGACTCTGCTAGCTCATGTGTTGTCTTCGGCACTTGACTGAGGTTCGAAATTACAAAGTTCCGTTACCGAAAGTAACGTTAATGTTAACGTTAACGCGTAGCTTTTAAATTGGACGTTAATAAAACAATCAAGCAAGCACCGATTCTGCTAATAAACAGAGGACGTATTCTTGAAAGACATCAGTGGTCCTTGAACCTGGAAAAACTCTCCACACTTTAACATGATATAGAGAGTGCTCTGAGTATAAAAATAATAATGTTACGAATTTTGTGTAAAATAGTGTAAATAATTTGTATTTTTTCAGATATGTAATGCATTTACACACATTGCTCTATGTCATATTTATTTTATGTTAAAATTGTAAATTATATTCGCAAGCAACGCCGTCCCTTACGTTGTAATGAAGACTCAATGGGAACTTGGCGAAATCTTGGCGATAGAGCCAAGTTGGCATCATTTTTAGCGACTAAGTTGGCGACCATCTTTGGCGAGTTTGGGACCTTTTAGATTATTCTGGAAATATGTGGAGAAATCCACTAATTTCAAGACCTATGACGCAAGCGGATCCTTTCTCGAAAGGTCTACGAGGCCTATAAATAGAGAGATGCTCACAGAAACAGTCAGTTCACCGACCCATACTAAACGGATCCAAATTATCAAAATAAAATATTGAGAATCATTACTAACGCACCTTGGTACGTTAGGAATAATGTCATACATAACGACTTACAAATGGAGCCGATGATAACTACATCACTAAATTATCTAGAAACGTTTTTAGAAGTATTGAAAATCATGACAACCCATTAATTAAAGCACAAACATTGTTCACTTATCCTCATTCTAAAGTTAACTTTGCATACAAATCTTCTAAGTGGGAACTTCCTTTAAACCCCCATAACTCAACAAAAAACACGTAATTACACATTGAATTACATCACACGCTTCCGCTACTCTCTTGAAACTGGGTCAGTTGAAATACTGACGTCATTCATCATTCCCCTCCTGCGGCTGCAGGAGAGTTCGGCGTTTTTCGCCCGTCGATGTTTCTTCCTCCACCCTCTGCCCCCTCCACGTATTGACCCGAAAGGGTTACTCCGGACGGCTTTACCTCTCTCAATTTCTCTCGTTTCTCTTCTAATGGTTTTTCTTTTTCACCCTATCTTTAGGTATACTGGGTATAAGCAATTATTGCTGGCACCCGCCACATCTAATTTTCGTTTTAAACCAGTCAGTCTGGTTTTGACTAGCGATTAGTTCGTATTGCTTTGACTAGCGATTAATAGACTTGCCTTGACCATGATTACCTATTAGCTCGGCTGTTTAATTGGACGAACGGTGCTTGTGAATAATCTTTTACATCCGTGTATTTTAGACACTGATAATTGTGTCTGAGTGCTTGCTGTTGAAGGTATGAAGACTTTCTGATATTTTTTCTGCGAATATTGCAGCTGAATCCTGTATTTCAAGGATTGTTTTCTCTACAATAAATTCTCTTCGCTCTTAAAGAACTGTCTTGTTCTTAGCGACTGATTTGCATATGATCCTCGATATCCGATCAACGTAACAATAACAACCCCTTTTTCATGTCTACAGAAGAAAACATAAATGTTAGTGATATAGCATCGAATTGCTCAACATTATTTTTCATTCCTTTGCAAAATAACATTGAATATGCAGAAGGATCGATCATGTACTGTGTGTTGTGAGTCTTCTTTTTTTTAAAACTAAAAAGTCAGGTATTTTCATTTTCTAACTTTGTCATATGTCTTCCCAATGGCTCGTTATTTTATGCGTTGCTTACAATCAAATAGCAAGAAACAAAAACTTTATTCTAAAACAAATGCATCGATTTACTAAGTACTCATCATTTACCGTAGAAAAACAATATCTGCTTGGGAAAAGCGTCCATTTCAATAAAAGAGTGAAATTTTCTGACGAAATATTTTCAGATTTGATCGTTCTAAAAATGAATATTTTACGTTATAATGAATATTTTACGTTTTTATGTGAAATTGTATAGTGCATATTTTTAAATCTTCACTGGATATTCGAATGCAAATATTTTGTATTTTCGAGGTATAAATGTTTATTTATCTAAATACTAGATTTTAGATTAGGGCTTCAGACAACCACATTTTAAAAGGACTCAGAATTCTATATTTTTATCTTACGGGGAGGTGGTAAAAGTAAAAGTATAAGGAAAAAACTTTCTTACGTGTATTTTAAAGACTTAATTTAGAAATATAAATATCAACACACACACAAAAAAAAAAACAGTGACCAAATCCTTTTTTCAGTGATAGTTATAGTCGAAATATTTTTTAATAAATGTGTAAGGTATATTAATTTTTATTCCAACTATATTATTTCTTAAGTTTTACAAGAGTAGACCAGCGATTGTCAAACTGTGGGTCGCGTCCCCCAAGAGGGTGTAATAACCCTACATGGGGGTGCAAGAATTTCAAAAAGCCAAAAATAGAAGATTTAAAAAAATTATTAATTTGCTGAAAAGAAACAAAACGAAATACATTTTGACATAATAAAAATTAAAATACACATTTACACTGATATAATATATTTATAAATGTATCAGTACTGCATTTGATAATTAATTTAACAATACCAAATTTAAAAAAAAAACAGTTTTAATAATTACTAATGACTCTCATGGGTTTATCTTGGGGAGCAAAGTTTTTCAAAGGAAGGTATATAATATAGAAAGTAACACTAAGTTCTTTTTCTATAGTTAACTGAGAGATCTGTATTTTGTTTAAGGAAATAAATATTTAATTTAATTAAAAACATTTTTGCAATCTGTTCCATTTTAAAAATTAGGAAGGAAGAACAACATAATACTCTTTTTTTTATCCTATTAATTTAAAGTAACTTACTTAAAATATCTACATATTACTCGGAAAAAGAACATATACAAAATTTAATACTTAAGTTGATCATTTATACTGTTTATAGCTAAGATCGTATATATATATATATATTTGTAGCTTCTTCGTCAAAATGCATTGTTACTGAATTCAATATATTATTATTGTATGGGGGCGCGATGAAATTTATGATTGAAAATTGGGTCACAAATATTGAGAGTTTGAGAAGCACTGGAGTTGACTCGTTTTGCAGTTTTAAAGCAGAAATTTTCACCGTCCCTATAACTGCCGCATTATAATCTTTGAAAAACTACGTTTTAATATGTCAAAAGAAATTTTTATACTTTTTTTACGAAAAATTTTGTTTAAATATTTTTAGTATTGTAATGAAATTTCTGTAGGGTCTCATTCCAGTGCACACCCTTACTTGTCGCCAATTTGGCGAATTATTGTCGTCATATTGGATAAAAATCTAATGCAGAAAAGTGAACTATTGACTCGATTTGGCAGCCTCTTTACCTCCATCGCCAAAGGTGAGAAGTATAACTAGTATTTTACCAAATGACAGTTCATAAACAATATATATTTTATGCCTTACCAGTAAGGTAGTAATCTCTCTCTGATTTGACAAATGATATCAGAGATTGAGTTTGAACAAGATTCAAACATAAATTCCCTCTTCTCCCTTGATGAAAGATAAAACCCTTTCTTTTTATACCTTCTGAGAATTTTCCAGAAAAGTCACTTCCGGGTCTGATAATTTCTAAGGCTTAATAAAACTTCCAAGACAATTGAAATCTCGAAACTCTCCAAGTTTCTTGTCGAATACAGATTTTACTTATAGAGTGTAATTAATGAACTAAACCAAATGAAAATAAGTTTAACTTTTTATTGTAAAGATATTTCAGTGTTATCTTATTAAAAAAAAAAAAACTTGCCTTTTCATTTAAAATAAACAAGGCTTGTGAGACTTAATAGCAATACAGGTTTCCCTTGTATAGCAAGGTTAATTCGTACACCGTGCTGTATCAAAACCGTATTGTACAAGAATTTTTTTTATTTATTTTAATTATTATTTTATTTACTTATTAAATTAATTATGTGTGTGCATAATATAAATCAGAGCAACATGTACCGTGTTATACGAAACTTTGAAATAATATAAATCAAGGCAATGTGTACCGTGCGATATCGAAATAAAGTCTTAAGGTGTAAAATTTTACGATAGCTGGAATTTCGTTCCAATAAAAATACAAATGAAAAAGTAAGTTAACTTTAAGTTTTTAAGCAAAAACAAAAACATTAAATACAAAGATAAAAATATTTTCAAAACATAATTATTATTATAAAATAAATAGAAACGGCTCTTATTAGGATCACAAAATTAATTTTCATCATCACTCTCATCAGTAATTACAGATAAACTACAGGGTGTTTCATATTGAATGGGACAGAAATATAGCATGATTGTGAACGTCGTAATTAATATATTTAGAAAATTCAAATTTACCTCAAAACTACATTTATTCAAGTTTCTACAGGTGTTTAATATGTGTCCCTCCGGTGACACGACAAATGTTTACACAGTAATCAAGCTCCTGCCACACTCGTGATAGCATATCCCCTGTGATGGAGTTCAACACTGCAGTTATCCACTGCTTCAGTTCCTCTAAGTCCTGAGGAAGTGGACGCACAAACACCTTGTCTTTAACGAAACCAAAGAGAAAAAATCACAGGGCGAATTGTCATCACAGAATTTGTTCTTGCACAAGCAGCCGGTATCCTGGAACTACTTCACCCACCTTATGCCGATGCGGTGGTTCTTTACGAAATTTCGTGCGAAAATGTCTTTGCACAACAGTTATCGAGGAGGTTTTGGCATATTCGAAAACGCAGTACGCTTTCTCCTGCATGGACGACATTTTGTTTAACAGCGCCTCTATCGGCGAGTTCGTCATTCGATAATTTTTCCCTGTTGCCAAATAAAACTTGTATAATTGTAGTTGCAGAATAAATTTGTTTCGGCTGAATAAATCCATTACGGCAGTCACACTGCGCTATTCTTTTTGTCCCATTCAATATGAAACACCCTATATTTGTTTTCTCAAACTTGGTTGAAACTTCGCTTCACTATTTTTTTTATCATTAAAAAAGTTATCTGACGTAGTTGCAATTACCTGTCTGCTTCGATCTTACAGCTCTTTCAGAATTTCTCTATAAGGAGCTAAAGAACCTTACAATTCTCTCTTTTAAATTTTTCCCTACGTACTATTGAAGCAACAAAGTTGGGAATAGCCCTTATTGAGAGCAATTGAAAAAAAAATCCAGTTGTGGGAATTTTTCATTATTGAGCGAAAATGCTGTTCAGTTTTTTAAAATCGTGCTGTATCAAAACTGGGTAATATTAAATTTGAGTTTCGTGCCATGTAATATCGAATTCGAGTTATAATAATCGCAAATTTTGTACCGTATAATAACGAAACCGTGTTTTACAATTACCGAGTTATACAAAGGACGCCTGTACTTTTAACGAAAAAGGACAAAAAGGTACATTAATTGAAATAGCAAAATATATTACTATATATGTATCACTTTTTATTTCTGCAATTGCTCTACTTAATTTAAATTGGACATTTATCTCCATAATTATAAAAACTAACGGGAAAAAAAGAGAAATTATTTCAAATTAGGCTGATAAGAGAAAGATATAAAACTAAAATTTAAATACATATAAGTATATTTTAAAATAGATATTAACTTTTATATGGAATAACAAATGGAATGTTGTCACGGTAACCAAGTTGTTATGGTCACGAACTCGTGCTTTGCTTTGTTTCTGTCAAGTTTTGGTGCAATCGAAGACATGCCGTGCAGAGGAGCTGATCTAACAACGGAGGCCACGAATAAGGAAATTCATTTAGGGACTCGACTTGTAGTAGCGCCGAATGGGCAGTCAATTCGGAGAAAATCGCCTCCGAAATTCATGCTTAGCTTTTATACAATTAAGTTTTAATTACCTCCAGCGACGCAGTGACTTAGGTGTAATGTACCCATGTACTACGCGGCCAGGTAGAGTTCCTGTCACGCGATCGGCTTGATGTTTTTTTTAATTCATTTAATTATTTTTACGATTAAATAAATTTATTTAAAAAAGGCTTATTAAATATTAAATGATATTTTACGTAATCTTTTTGTATTTTAAAAGTAAAAATAATTACTCTAATTTTATATAAATATATCTATATTATATTTTAAAAATATATTATTACAATATAAATAAATTATTACAATATTATTAATAAATAATATTTATTATAAAAATTTATATTAAATATTAAATTGTATTTATACAATTATCTTGTGTTTTAAAAAGTGTAAACAGTTTTATAATATATAAAAAATATATATTTTATATTTAATTATATTAATTATTTTATAATTACTATATAATAAAATAAAATAAAAATATATTTTATACATTATTAGTTTAATTGTTTTATAATAATAAAAGATATTTAAGGCTTTTTTTAATAAGTCTTTAATGTTTTTATTAAATAAATTTATTTAAATGTAAAAAATAAATGAATTTAAAAACTAAAACAAAAAAGAATGATCGAGAACCAATTATAATATATTTTTATAAGAAATATTATTTATTAATAATTATATTTATAACATATAAATTATTATATATAATTTCAGTAATTATTTTACTTTTTAAAATACAAAATTATTATCTAAAATATAATTTAATATTTAATAAACCTTTTTTTAAATAAATTTATTTAATTCTAAAATAATTAAAATAATTGGGAAAAATAGTTTCCATTCGATCGGGTGATTCGAACTTTATCCGACAGCGGGGTACGAAGGGACATTACACTTACGCCACTGCATCGTTGGAAGTAGTTAAAACTTAATTGTATAAAAGCTAAGCATGAATTTCTTTGACTATTTTCTCAGAATTGATTGCCCATTCGGCACTATTACATTGAGGGTTGAAGACTCTAAAGGAGTACTAATATTACACAAAGTTTCGTCCCTAAAAGAATCTCCTTAGTCGTGCCCTTCCCTTGTAAGTTAAATCTCTCTAGGTTCAAAATCTCCACGTTGGTGGGGTGTGAAAATTTAGAAAGTGAAATGCGCCCCTTCGGGTATCGTCGTCGATTGACGAGGTTCAATATAACCTTCACGTTGCTTCATAGAAAGACGTTAGTAAACAATATAAATATTCCATTCCCGAAAACAAAAATACAACTAACAGGAAACCCTCTCCCTCCCTCCCGACAGGAAAAGCTTGTAAATCGTCCCATTTAACAGGCACTCATTGCTTTTAGATGACGAAAGCCTCTTTATCGCATTTCTTCAGCGAACAGTGATCACTCTCCTTTTATACATCATTTATTTTCGTTGAAATAATTGGAAATGGCAATCCACTTTCTGACGAAGCCGGTGCAAAAGCCTTCGGATCTCTTTATTCCGATGCTCCATTTTCATTGCTAAGTGAATGAGGAGAACGATAGTCAAGATTTACTTTGTGGTAATGGTGTCTTCTTTCTGCTCACTTCTTGAGATGACTTCGTGTATTCCCATCGGTACGCAGTCCCTTATACTTCATTTTATCTTAAGCCAGGTTCAGTATGATACGTATCATAAATGCAGGAAACATATTATTATATTAAAAAATGATTTTCACAGTAAGTTAACCTTGCAATTAAAACAATACTACTTCTGGTGACAATGGCCTCGTAATTTTGAACAAGGATCCAATGAAGAGGATGACACTTGAATCCACAACCCCTCGCTCCAAACATCCACTCCAATGAGAAGCCCTTTAGTCTCGACAGATTTAACGTGCATCAGCTACACGTGCCCTAGGATATCCTATGACATCAGGACTCGAACCTGTGACCGGCGTTATCGAGTCAACGGGTTCGAAAACAACCCTGGTTCGTTTCAATTTGCCCCCAAGAAAGAAAATGTCAAGATCATCAACCTACACCCTTTATATTCTCTCTCTCTCTCTCTCTCTATATATATATATATGTGTGTGTGTGGCCGTGGTAGACAAGTGGTCTAGGCATCGGATCTTGGCTAGCGTGTCATGAGTTCAATCCCAGTACCACTGAAGACCCGCCGTGTAGGGGAGCGATGCACTTAAAATCTGTCGAGAGCTCAAACGTCCTCCCGTTGGTGTGGTGTGGTAGTTAGGAGAAGGGTGCCAGCTCAGGTGTCGTCCGCGTCACTTGACCATGGTTCAAAATTACGCGGACCGTCGCCAAAAGCCCTTGTGTAGCTGAACAGTGGGACGTTAATATTCACTCACTCACTTATATATATATATATATGTATATATACAGTCTACTCTCACTAATTCAAACCTTCGATAATACGAACCTCTCGCTAATTCGAAGCATATGCTCAGTCCCTAGAAATACTCTTGATATTTCGAACTAAAACAATACGTTTTGGTATACTCAATATTTCGAAGTAAAATCTGTGGCTGGCCAGAATACAACACGCGATAATTCGAAGTGATCTAATAAAACTCTCGACAATTCGAACACTTACTATCATGTAGAGACCTGTAGCAAATAGGTTGGAGCTTACATGTTTTGTGTTGTATTGTCTCTGCTTGTCTCCCCTGTAACGTAGCCCCTTTGATGACCATCGGAGGTGACTCCGATAACTCTGACAGAAGCTAAAGTGTCACTAAACGAACTACGCAACTTTTCCTTCAAAATCATGCTGATGCGGACGTTTTCATTTATTCTAGAAAAATCTATTGACAAAGTTAGATTGAATGCCATAAAACAAAAAAAGGTAACAGATTTTTTTCGTCAAAAAATTAATTATGTACAGTATGTATTTTTTAATAGTTGTTTTTAATACATAAATGTATACTTTAAATACAGGACTTTTAACTTCTGTATAATATTTATACTGTATAATATGTACTTTTTAAAAATACTTTAAAATAATTTTATACATATGTACAATTGTTGTTTTATTACAAAGTTTCAAATTTAAATGCGTTCAAAAAATTTTCTCTTCGTGTATTTTGGAAGTTTTTTCCTGCCCTCTTGATAATTCGAACTTTTGATTATTCGAAGTTTTTTATTGGTTCCTTCAACTTCGAATTATCGAGAGTAGACTGTATATATCTATATATGCTGCTCAAAACAGTTAAAGAATATCGTAAGTCTTACATAAAATAAAAAAGCAAAAGTAATTCTTTTGTGTGCAAAAAACTGAAGAAGAGAGAGATCACAAATGCTTCCTTTTCTCATTTTCAAACTTCGGAGTATGCAAATTTTGAGTTGGAAGTCAAAAATGACGCTTTAATGACAGCGAATGAAATTTAGCTTTTAACTTAATGAAAGACAAATTAGATAAGAAAAACCGAAATTTAGTAAATGTATTGTTTCGATGAATAAGATGTCACAATGAAGTCATTTAACCGAATCAGTAGCTTGGAGAGTTGTTGATAAGTTAGAGGGAGGCCTTGACAGAAGTAAATAGAAGCCGAAGTGACAGAAGCCATTGGAGTTTGGAACCGTCAGACCTATTAGGTGTTTTGGAGGAACCCTATCGTACACTTAGAAAAATATGTTAAAAAATACTTAAAGTAGATCAAAATGTTATATGCATTTTATATATAAAGGAAAATTAACAGTATTTCTTACTACACTGCTGGCCACCGTAAGTGCAACACCAAGAAAGACAAGAGATAGCACAACAAAATGTATTTTGTAGATAACATGTTGACCAAGTATCAAATGATTAAATTTATAGACTTCTGTGAAGTGTGGTTCCTCCCAGAATCAGTAGCCAGAGTAGCCGCCATTGTTGGAGATCACCGCTGCCACACGCCTCGGGATTGATTCAAAGAGACTTTGGATGTGTTCTTGGGGTACAGTAGACCAAGCAGCTTCCACACGTTGCCAAAGTTGATCTGGTGTGGCAGCTGAGGGTTTAATCTGGGTCAATCGTTGAGCAACCATGGACCAAATGTTTTCTATTGGCGAAAGATCCGGAGAGCGAGCCGGCCAGGGAAGCAATTCAATCTGGTGATTGACGAAGAAACTTTGGACAATGTGTACCACGTGGGGTCACGCATTATCCTGTTGAAATATGGCTGTGGCTAAGCTCTGAAGGTAAGGAAGGACAACTGGCTCCAACACCTTGGAGATGTAGTGCTGGTTGTTTAAAGTACAGGCAATGCGTACTAGAGAAGTGCGAGAGTGATATCCAATACCGCGCCCCATACCATAATACCCGTTGCAGGACCAGTGTGGCGGTGCATAACGCCACTATTCAGCATCCTCTCTCCACGGTGTCTCCAGACTCGAATCCGACTATCGTGGTGTTGCAGACAGATGCGTGACTCGTCAGTAAAGACAACTTCATTTCATTCTGCCGCCCACATCCTTCTTTCATCGCATTATTGGCGGTGGTGACGTTTGTGGTTCTACGTCAAGGGTAGACCAAGCAATGGACGTCTTGCGGACATACCACTCTGCTGTAAACGGCGTCGAATGGTACGCGCAGAGACTGAATGATGCGTTACAGACTCAATGTACTGTGCTATGGTTCGTGATGTGACTGAGCGATCCATCACTTAGATGCGCCCAATTTGCCTGTCCTCACGTGAAGTGGTGCACTGAGGCGGATGCAATCGACCACGTCGATCCGTCGTACCCTCCTGCATACAACGATCACATATCCTCATTACAGTTGTTTGGTTTCGTCCAACACGACTACCGATTTCCCTGAAAGATAATCCACAATCTCGGTAGGCCTCTATCCTTCCTCTGTCGAATTCGGATACTTGATCAAAAGCTGATCGCTGTTTTCTACGAGACATAACTGATCGTTTTTTGAAAAAACCACAAGAAAAACACAATTGCCGAACGTGAAATCGTCGAAATCTCCAAGCATTAAGTAGCGCTTTGAGGTGGCGCCACAGGCTCGCATGATGTGTGTCTGCGCTGAAATTCTAATCATTTGCATACCTCACCTCCGCTAATGCATGTTGTAAATTTCATGTTATTTGCGTACTTCCTTCAGGGTGTTGCATTTACGGTGGCCAGCAGTGTATATAGTTTTAGCTTAAAATTTTTATATTATTTAGCTGTTAATAATAATATTTCGTGCTCCAAATGCCACCTTCTCTCGCATATTTTCTGACAGAGATATTTTTATGTATATATATGCCTGCGTTGTTTTGCACAAAATGGTAAAGTCCAGCTCTGTTTAAGTTGTCCCAGTCACATTTCATATTCTGCTATTAATTTTATTCTATATCTTGTTTTTGTTGCCACATTCGTTAAAAGATTTTTCACGTAAATATTTGTTTCTAAAGGCATTTAAATGCTCTGGCTGAGTGGTGTAGTTAGTTAGACGCTGGTCTTCTGCACACAAGTTTGCTGGTTCGATCCCTGCCCAAGTCGGTGAATTTTCATGATACAAAAAATCTAGGAATCTTAACAGCAATCATGTCGTATGTGATTATGCAGCATGTTAAAGATTCCTAGACTGCCTTTTGCATCACTAGAGCTCATGTGCTGGGAAGGAAACTGGGCGTCAAACTGACGTTGTAGCAATTGGTATCCACCTATATGATGCCACACTAAAAATAATACCATTTCTGTGTGGGGGAATATATTGTGTCTGCAATAGTTATTACCGATCCGCAGCCCGATTTGAACGAGAAAAAAACATTCAGATGTTTATAACTAGGTGAAGCAAGCCTCTTCTGATTCATTATACTACTCGAAATAATTTTTTATTCACCATGTTTAGTTTTCTCTCTTGGAAAATATTCTCTTATATTTTTTAATTGAAAAATTGTGATCCATTATATACATTTGAACTCTGTCCTTTAAAATCAATTCATTTTCATTTAAATTCATTCATTAAAAATTGTTAGTTTTTCAAAACATTGCCCATCATCCTGTTTGAGATACAAATTGCTGTTAAGTCTTTAAAAAATGCATTCATTTTTTTTTCTTTAATTTTTCATAATATATACATTTAATATATTTGATTCATTTAGAACAGCAATCATGTCTGCTAAATAAGATAACTTCGCACTCTATTTAATCACATAATTACAACGTATTGTAATCACTTAATTCATTTGAAATTAATCTGAATTCCAAATGTAAAAGCAGGGTTCTATATTTTCTGGATAATTCTACTCATAATAAAGCAAAGAATCTGAAATTTAATTATATTGCTTTTATAAAATTTATCCCTTTCACGGCATCATGCGAAACGCTTTTTAATGCATTTTTTATTCATTTTACTACCGTGATACAATATTCCAAATAAAATGTTATGAAACTTCATTTTTTTCTTTCTCTATTCTTTTGTATGATTATTAGAATCGAAAATGGGAAATTCTCTCTCATGTACAAACAACATACGATTTCAATAAAATACTATCTGTTTTATCATTGACTTGGGGATCTAAGTCTCAGTTTTCTCTATTCCTTGGTCTCACATAAAATTACTTTTCGCAGAATGGCCTTTTAAACCAGTTGATCTGAGTACTTATCTAGTAGTTTCAAGCGAAATTAAAAAGGAAAACTATTGATTGAATTTTATAGATATTTTTACTGCACATTTTTTTTAACCATAATTTTTTTCTTTTTTCGAATCAGCTTTATCGGACGGACAATTTTACTTTTGTTGTAAATTCTATTTTAATTTCTCAAAAGCACTTTATAAACAAGCAATAAGCAGTTCAGATGGATAAAATTGCTAATTTAGCAGGTGTTATCCCACTTTTATAATAGAAATAAAAATTCGAATTGCATTTGTTGTTTCCTTACTTTATTAAGCAGAATATATTTGCTACGTACAAAAACAAAATTACCTCAAACGATACTTTAAACATCAAATGAACACAAAATAAAAAAGTTGCTAAATACATTAATATTTGATTAATTTATATTTAAAAGTATGAGAATCAAAATTTGAAATTTAGGTGTTACGTTAGGTTACGTTTATGGGGCACTCTTTTCCCTTCTTCTGCAGTGTCTCTCAAAAGTGTTTGTACATTTGCAATTCTCTAAAATATTTAATGTTTTCGACTAATAAAAATTAATATATCGGAATTGCCTGCACCTCGTTCTAATTGGAATGACATTATCAATTTTTAAAACATAGTATATCTATTATTTTGAAATATTAATAATCAAATACTACTAAAAAAATCAAGTCACGAAATTCTTCGTACACTTAAAAAAATCTGAACATAGTCTTAACTAATGTATTTTTTCTTAATTTAGTACTTAGAAAGATATCTTTTAGCTTCCATAACAACTTTTAAACGTCTTGGTATAGATTTTATCATTTTTTTTTTTTTTTGTAATTTCTGAATCGAAGTTCCTCCATTCTTCTGTAATTATTGTTTTTACTTCCCATTTTTTTGTCATATCTTCATAAATCTAACTTAAAATTCTCACCAAATGTGTTCCACTGGGATTAAATCAGGGGATTTAGGAGGTGCTATCAGAAAATTTGGGGACAGTTATATAGACGCCAGAGGCGTATGTTGAGAGTAGTACGATGGTTAGGTCATTATTTCATTAAAAAGGAATTCGTCTCTATTACCCAAAATTTGGGCAGATAACTTCAAATTGTTCTTTAAAACACTTAAATAAAGCTCATGATTCACATACCATAACAAAATACTAAAATACCTAATCTTGAAGCCGATATATCATCTCCTCTCCTTGCTACAAGAACACCTTTACCACCATGCTTCACTGTTCCAACTAAATTCTTAGGATTAAGTTCCTCATTTTTTTCTTCTCCGAACTACTATACTTCTTTTTGAACCAAAAATGTTGAATTTGTTGTCATCCCAATCAATTTTTTGTCAATGTTGAATTTTCTGAAATTTAATTCTGGTATATTAATTTTTATTTGTCGAAAATATTAAATTTTTTAGAAAATTGCAAGTGTACGAACACTTTTGAGAGCCACCGTGTACAATGTTATTTTTAACAAACTTAAAAAAAAAAAGGTTTTACTATTTAGATTTAAATGTTGATTTTTTTCTTTTACGTAAAATTTTAGAAATTCAGCTACAGAGTTTTTCTTGCAAATTTCTGAAGTATCCAATCAACTGTGGGAGCCACAATATAAGTATAATTTCAAGCGTTTTGTGTATATATGTATATATATACGAGTATTTATAAGATTTTTTTTCCTTTTTAATTTTATCACGCAGTTGTAAACTGACTTTTGTTCTTGATATTGATACTGAGTATGAATAATCTTCGAAATACAAAATATCCGATATTAAATTTATGTAATTAAAATTTCAAATTAGAGTTTACCAGTTCAAAAATTGAACAATAAAGTTTTTCTATAAAATTATTTGAAAAAAGTAAAAAAAAAATGAAGAAATTTTCACAGGGATTAATAACATGTCTGCTTTTTAGAAATATTTAGGCTGCTTTTAAAATTGAATGGAAAAGAGTGTACTTTTAAAATTTTACTCCAGACGTTTCTTAAAGATAATATTTATGCGAAATATATATTTATTATAGATAAGGAAATTAATACTTAATTGGTGAATTATTATTTGAAAGTAATTTAAAATATAAAAAGTAATAGAAAATTACTAAAGACACTTGAACTAAAAAAGATATTTTTATCAAACGTGGTTACTACATGGAGCGCTTACCCTTTATTTACTGAAAAAATAATATGAGTATATTTTTTATTTAAAAATGAGCACGAAAAAATTCAATTATTCATTCACAAATGATATCCGAAGACACAGTAAAGTGATGTCGATGAAATAAAAACGTCAGCTTCTTAAGCGAAAACGGTGTCCGAAGACAGGGTAAAGCTATGTGGACACAATAAAAACGTCAGCTTCCTAAATGAAGACGGTGTCTGTAGACATGGTAAAGCTATGCTTCAGCATCCTAAGCAAGGACGGTTTCCCAAGACTGGATAAAGCTATGCGTCAGCATCCTAAGTGAGGACGATCTCCTAACACAGGGTAAAGCTATACGTCAACATCGAAAGCAAGGACGGTTTAAGACTGGATAAAGCTGTACGTCAGCATCCTAAATGAGGACGGTGTTCTAAGACAGGGTAAAGGTTTATGGATACAATAAAAAGGTGAGCTTCCTAAGTGAAGATGGTTTCCTAAGGCAAGGGTAAAGCTATATTAATACAAAAAAAGGTCGAATTCCACTGTTTTTGCTCAGAAAAGTTTTAATGATATAATCGGTACACAATTGTCCAGTATTAGTGAGTTTGAATTGTTTTTTTAGTTATTTCTAGACAGTTTTTAATGTATATCAGTTTAATGGCCTATTTTATGATTTCATCAACATATTTTAAAGTAATAGTGGTTGTGAACTATTGAAGGCTGTGTATGATGTTAACTATCTTTATCTAATTAAATAGAAACGAAATATTTAAATCCGTGCAATCAGATGTCATTTCAAATTTTGAAGCTTTTAAGGGTATCAGGGCATACTCGAAATTAAAATTTAGACTCCGTTTTTGTGATACATTCTTTTTTTAATATTTCTAATAGAACTTATAGATTTTTTTGTACGCTATAATAATGATACTTTATTTATACTCTCCAGAACTATAAGAATAACCTTTTAGCTCATAAGTCTTTTTCTTTTTTTCTTTTTAGTTGCACATGAATATAAATTTTAGTATGTCGCAATATTATTTTAAATATAATTTTTTTAATAACATTACTTAAATATCTAAAATATTTTTTTTACAAACAAACATATAAACTGATCCATAAAACATAGTTAATTAGTTATTTGATGAAAATTACTGGATAATTTCTTTGAAAAAAATTATAGAACAATTTATATATATATAAAATTCTATTTTTTTTCATATGTAAAATTATCTTAAAATACTGGGCACTATTTAGAAAAAAAATGTTTTGGTTCCTTATATATGCGAAGGAGTCTTCTACGGAAGCATAAAAAATTTCGAAGAATATAGTGCAATTCAATTGTGTACGTATATGGTACTAATTTAATATTAGGTCGTTACCCGCCAAATTGTTTCTAATTTTCGCCAAGAAGAGAGTTTACAGTACAATATTATATTAATTTTTATCGTTTGGTAATATGTTTGCTACAGTGTTTATGTATATGATTCTTACTTTTTTTGGTTTATTTTTATTGTGTGGAGTAATCCTATTAATTTTAAACAATTCGATTTTTTAAAAAATATTTAATCATTTTTATATTGGATGCTATTGCGTTGCAGTATTCTATTTTTGTAATTTCCGTTAGATAATGAATATCTTAGAAATTACTAGTGAGTACCCCAGAATTATTTTTTAAAAAGAGTATGAGAGTTCCGAGTTAAATTTTTACAGATTAAAAGGTTTATCGCAAACCTCACTCTTCTGGGGAATTTTATTTCTTTAAGGGATTGAATTTCTTTTTTTCAACCTTAATTATGATTTTACCGATTTCGCCCACTGGGAAATGTGATAAATGTGCTAAAGACGTAACAACTGTTTCTCAAAAAAGCAATAAATTGGTAGGTCGAATTTTTTACTGTGGATATTATGGTATGAATTCTAACTGACAAAACGATAAATCTGTCAGGCAGAATTCTTTTTTAAAAAATAGTAAATTGTGAATTTCTACTGTTTAATTTTTAGTAATTGATTTCCCAATTTTTTTCACATCCCATAACAAGGTTTTTTTTTTAGTATTTAATTCTAATTTCGGCCTCAAATTATTTATTTTTAATTTTTCAATGCTTTCTCGCTTATTTTAATTTCTTTTTCTTTCGTCATTTTGAAATTCCTCATGTTTAATTTCTTTATCCTGGTACTTAAACTCTTCAGCGTTGATTTACATGGAAAATGTAAGTAAATTTCTTTATATATATATTCTGTTTTTTAAATCATTTTAAACTGTTGTAATTCTACAGTTCTAAATTGCTTCATCAAGTTTCAGTAATATTTTTTTATTCGTCACAACTCGTTTTTTTAGTGCGAGGTGTCCATATTGAATAAAATCTACATTCCTTCTAAAGCCTATTTGGCGTGATTTTAATAGCGCCTAAGATGCCTATAACGGAATACAAATAAATTGGCGTAGATTTAGAAGAATTAAATATTTTATTTTAAAAAGTACACGTAAACTTGAAATAAACGAAAGATCCAATAGATACGATAATTAATTGGCCAAAACGCAGTAGTTGTGTTCAAAACGGCGACAAATAAGTTTTATTTATGTAGACACCGCCGCATGAATTCGAATAAGTACGAATCTATATGTTGTTGGAAGTTCCGTTAAGCCGCGCGCGTTTCTTATTTCGCTTAACTCTGCAGTCTTTCAGGTACTTACATAATAGACCGTATTTTTGGAAATACTTCACTGCGTTCGCTTTTATAGAAAATAAGTTCAAAATTTTAATCATTTTTCATATAATTTTCGATCAAGATTACTGTGCCTTAACATGTGCGAGAAGAGTACAGACAATAAAAAAGAGTAATTTTCGAGGTTGCACTTGCAAAATTATTGCGTTTGAACAAGCGTCGGAATGGTTTTCCTTTATTGGTGGTAGATAGAGGCATTTGCCGACATTTTTCATTTCGACGTTATAATAAGTAAATATCCAAATTTTTTACGTATTGTTTTTTTATGTTTTACTGTTTTTTTTTATATATCTCAATCATCACTATAGATATTTATCATTGCACTAATACATTTGTTGGATCTTTGCATCAAAATTACAAAAAATTTTGAGGAAAATATTTTTTTAAAAAAGTATTGTTTACAAAAATTATTCGACATGGCTTGCATAATTTTTTTTTCTGTACTGTTGTTCATCTCTCTCTATATAAATGGATGCTTGAATATATGAAATCGCTTCACTCCACCACCGTTCAACTGATCATTATGAAAATTGGCATGTATATGTATTTTTTGTGGAGAAGGGTTTTGAGCTGTCCTCTTTGTTGCAGTTCTTCACCAGATGGCGCTAGAGCAAATCAACTTCTGCACCGTTCAATCAAATGCCAAGATGCCAACGTGGTCACCAAAAATGATGCCAACTTGGCTCTATTACCAACATTTCGCTATGTTTCCATTGAATCACCATTATAATGTAAGGAACGGCGTTACTTGCGAATATTATAATTTGAACATAAAATAAATGCAACTGAACGTATTACACATCCAGATATAAATTATTTACACTTTTTTAAGCGTTCATTAAACAAAATTTGTAACATGTTACTTTTGCTGGGCAGAGATCATCTTAGGAAGGTGTTTTTAAAAATTGACCCACAAGAGAGTTTCGGGGCATTATAAATAAAAAAAAACTTTTTTTATCAGCTATTAGACCTTCAGACTTAAAATTTAACAAATATGGCTTTTGCTGAGCTGAGATATGCAAAAAGCCTTTTTTGTTTAATTTGAAGTTTAAGTAAAATTAACTCATTAAAAACTTCCTTATCCTTCAATCTGTATTGTTTCATTTTTCAATCTACCCGTGTGAAGAACGGGTGTACCAGTTAGTCATATATAGATAGTTTCCAGGCTTAAAATATTCCAAAGTAATGGCTTATTATTACGGAACTACCCATCAGAATGTAATAAAATATTCATCAATGGATTGGAAAAATCTCCGAGATATTTTTTATATAATATCAAGTATTTTTCTCGGTAGTTCTTTCTGGAAGAAGTTCGTGTAACGACTTATTTTTTTTAACTGTAGGAGTCGTATAATAACGAACTGAGACTATCAAAATGGCTATACCAAATTTTTTGAACTGCATGATAAATTTATAGGATTAATTGTAAAGGAAATATACATTTTTCCTTACAAAATATACGAATATCTCAATTAATCGCACGATGATTGTATTAGAGAACCACAAAATACCAATTTCTTTGATATTTACTATCAAATTTTCAAGATTTTACATCTTTAATATACAGCTTTATTATCTTTATACCAATTGCAATTTCACCAATTCTTTAACAATTCGAAATTAATACGAAAAGAAACCTTAAGAAAAGTTTATTTGTTAGAATACAAATATTTTTAGGACAATTTTTTTTATTTAGTCCTACGCGTTTACGTTCGAAATGTTCCTTAACTTTTTGCAAAGATGTGGATAATGAGACTCCAAAAACTCCTAATCACACGTACACGCATACATATACATTTATTAATTTAGCAGTATTTAAGATTTTGTTCTCGATTATTGCTCCACACTCAACACACTATCCACTAAGATTTTAATTTCCCGTCTAAGCTAAGCTAAATGCTAAATCATTATCACTATAGTTTCATCTTTTTTTTATTGACGGATAAATATTTGAATGAAGCTACTGATAGTAATGCTCGTATATTGTTTATTATTGATAATTTCTGCTTAGAGAGTGTCAATAGTGTTATTTACCATCGTTGACTCCTGTTGATTTCTTTTCAATTCACTGGTTCTTATACAAGCAAACATTATAAAAATTCTATTAATTCAATTAAAAATATTTATAAAGGAATATCAAAAAATTCTTTACCAAATTGGCAGTGAGCGTGATATTGATCAAGGTATCCGATTACCCTAAAACTGTGAATTTTGTCAAAAATGGACAAATTTTTTTATGATTTTATTTTATGGGTCATTTTATTAGCTTTATAAAAATACCAAGTTTATCATTTTCCGTTTACTAGAACAAAAACTACAAGTGTTTTAGTCAAAGCAGATGCCATTACTTTAAGCAAGATGTCATACTTTAAAACGCGTTTTACTCGAAATGTGATTTTTTTTAAAAATGATCAAACGGGGTTAGCGATTGCTAAAAAAGTTTTGAACATAATGAACTGAATTTTTTTCTGTAAGTTCTGTATAATTGTAGAATTGTTTTAACTTTCAGATTTATCAATCACTGTTTTATTACAAAATTTACAGTCCCTTATGTGAATATAATCACTGTCTTTTTAAACATTTTCATATATAGGGTGTTTCATATTGAATGGGACAAAGAAAACATGATTGTGATCGTTGTAATTAATATATTTAGAAAATTCAAATTTACCTCAAAACTACATTTATTCAAGTTTCTACAGGTGTTCAATATGTGCCCCTCCGGTGACACGACAAATGTCTACACGGTTTTCAAGCTCCTGCCACACTCGAGATAGCATATCCCCTGTGATGGAGTTCAACACTGCAGTTATCCGCTGGTTCAGTTTCTCTAAGTCCTGAGGAAGTGGACGCACAAATACCTTGTCTTTAACGAAACCCCAGAAAAAAAATCACAGGGCGTTCTTTCGTCCTAGGCTTTTGTTCTCGCATAAGCAGCCGGTATCCTGGAACTGCTTCACCCACCTGCTTATGTTATGCCGATGCGGTGGTTCTTTACGAAATTTCGTGCGAAAATGTCTTTGCACAACAGTTACCGAGGAAGTTTTGGCATATTCGAAAATGCAGTACGCTTTCTCCTGCATGGACGACATTTTGTTTAACAGCGCCTCTAGCGGCGAGTTCGTCATTCGATAATTTTTCCCTGTTGCCAAATAAAACTTGTATAATTTTAGTTGCAGAATAAATTTGTTCCGGCTGAATAAATCCATTATGGCAGTCACACTGCGCTATTCTTTTTGTCCCATTCAACATGAAACACCCTGTAGTAACCGAGATAAACTGCTCTAGTTTTTGTAAAAAAGAAAATATCTCTTATCCTGAAGGTCATTTCAAAATTGAAAAAATTGAAAATTTGTTCATAAACCTTTGGTGCAGAATGGGCCGCGTTTATGCTATTTTTTGTCAATTTTTACCTATTTTTTCCCATTTTAGTAATAATAATTTCTTTTTCTCTTCTTAACTTTAGCATATTTTTCTTAAAACGCACTAAACAAATCTAAAAATAACAAAAAATGCCCATATCTTCTTTTTTTTTTTTAAAAAAAATGTCGCAACCAGTCGGGTACCTTAAGAAATGAGCGATAATTAACGTCGAACTTTGGAACTACACTAAGGCCATTGGCGAAGGGCTTCTTAATTTTGAAACAAAGTCAAGAGATGAGGGCGATGCCTTGATGGTACACCATTCTCTTAACTTCCATAACACGTCAACGTGAAGACTTAGAGCGTCGAATCGTTGAAAGTACCTCAGCTTCTACACAGAAAGGGTGTTTAGAGCCATCAGGACTTGCATCCGCAATTCAAAAACGTCGGTCATGAGTTCGTTATTAGAAACATTTGGATACCGGGACCCTAAAATGACGTGAGATGATGACGAAAAATCTAGCTTTATTCTTACTTAACAGAAATATTTAAAAAGTAGTTTTATAGATAATAAAAATATTGAGAACTATGTATCTTTATTAGTAATAATTAAAAAAATATCACATTATATAAGTATTTAAACTTCTAGAATCATTTCCAAAAACAAAGTTATTCGAAAACCTATACCTCATAACGTCATCGAAGCTAGTTGCTCGTACGATAAATCTTCCACAAATAAGCTTACCAATTAACACATTTTCTATGAAACTTCTTAAACAGTTTGAAGCAGTATAAACTGAATATTTAACACTTATAGATTTCTTCATTTATATAACCACAAAGATAAATTATAGCAATATAAATTATTATAGACCCATTTTGTTTCAATTTCAAGCATAGTTATTGTTATTATAATTCTTGTACGTATAGTATATAATCATTGGATGTCCTTCAAAGCTCTTTAATATTCCTTATTTTAAATGGACTTCTATTGGTTTTTATAAATGACTGAAGAATTTTTTTTTCAGTATGAGGAATTCTCGTGGAACCCCTAGGTTTGATTCGTGGAGCCTCAAGGTTCCGCGGAACACAGTTTCAAGACCACTAATCTAGAGGGAACGTGTCACAAGGAATAATCCTGGGTTCATGCTCGAAAGTTTCGGATTTGGTGGGGGGAGGAGGGGGAGAGTCTACGCTGGCATCTACATTGATGGGTGCACCGACCTCCCCATTATTCAAAATAGAGCTCTGATCGGTCGCCAATATAGAGATGAGATTCTGAGATTTATTGTACTCCCTTTCACTGCAACAATTGGAGATGACTTCATGTTAATGAATGGCAATTGCAGGCCATATCGTACTAATTTGGTGAATGGCTTCCTTTTCATTGACTCCATGCTTTAAAGGTGTTCAACGTTTCTGGCCGTCCGGGGAACCATACTCCCAACTAAAAATGATTTTCTTTCAAGGAAACACCTTTCTTGTTAATTTTTTCTCAAATTTTGTCATTTTTCTTTTGTACCTAAATGCTCAATAAAATACTTTTATTTTTGTTAAACATGTCATATGTTTTTTGCATACAGCTTAAAGCGTCTGTCTCGATCTCGTATCAATCATCTAAAAAATTTCCCAGCCGCAAGATTCACCCACAGCCTCAACATCCTGCCTTGAGTAGTGTATATATATACCGGGTGGCCCAGGGGGTAATGTTTGAAACAAATGAAAAAATAAAAACAAATAAGAGACATGAGAATAATTTAATGACGTTTATTGAATGGACATATTGGGCAACTAATGATAAAGAGGTTCGAAGTGCCCGCCATCTTTAACAAGGACAGCAGTTAGGCGGTTCTGGATCTATTGGACTTTGTTTCAAACATTACTCGCTGGGCCACCCGGTATGTAATTAGTTAGTTTTTGCTTTTGAGAAATTAGAATATGAGAATACATTTAAAGTTTTCCATTTAAAAAAAAGTATATGTTTACCTTATGTCTTTTCTAGCACTAGGTGAAGACAATAAAAAGTAACTTCTTACTGAGAATTTAATTTTTCGGTTACATTTACTTTTTTGCGGAAATAAACCCCTCTTTATAACTGATTATGGCTATTAATTTACTGTTGCAGTGATCCTAATGTGAATAATATAAAGGAAACACATAATAGGTTATAAAATCAAAATGAAAACGAACCACAAAAGGCACTGTATAAAATTTCTACATTTGAGAATTAATCGATTAATGAATTTATTATTTTTAGGTAAAATACATAAAATTGAAACAAAATTCTCAAAGCAAAAAAGCATTTAAAAAAACATTCAAACACATTTTACTAGTAAGAGCGAAAAATAAATTGAACATTAATCTTCTATATCGAAAAAAAAATTTATAATAATATTTTTAAAACAAAATCACAATTATTTGCTAGAAACATGAACGAGTCAGACACAATTGCTCAATATCATTCCATTTTTATCCCAAACCTTTGCATGGAATTAAAAAGGTTAGAAATTATAATGCGACTCCGAGATCATTGTAAGCTGAGTCATAGAAATAGAAGGACGTGCTCTGCATGTAATTGATGACATTTTCTTATCTCTGTTGCGAGAGAAAATGTTTCTTAAATCTTCGTCAGGAATATTTACACACGAAATAGAAGGAAACCTTTTCTTGAGAGAATTTCCTTTTTCATTTAACTAATAAAGAATTCTTTTAAAAAAAAGTTTGCATTTCATTTGAAAAATATCTGGATGTTGCTGCTTTTGTACTAAAGAATGCTTTTTACAACATCACCCATTGTTTGAATAGATAATTTTTTTAATAATGATATTTGTATAAATAACAAAAATTCATACCACATAGTTATATAAAGGATACATAACAACACCATTAAGTATCTCCTATGTTCAGTAAAAATGAAAATTGATGATAATAATAAATCCTTTGATAATTATAGAACTTATACTCAGCACACATAGCTAATACATAGGAAGTCAGATAAAAGAGTTTACTTTATATCGAACATATCTGACTTGCTATCGCCACCCGCAGACTCAAAGAGAGAGAGATCCACACTTCAAACAATCAATACAGCTTAACAATTATGGATAAAAGTTATGACGAGGTCGGTATATGAACAGGCTCCCAATATCCGTTCTGAGGACTTCGAAGTGTGATATATTTAGTCTTCTACAACTTTGCGCAGGACGATAGTCTTTGTCTGGAATACGTGACTTCAACGTGATAAAAGTTCATAACTTGAGGTACAAGTTATCACATCTTATAAAGAGAAAAATGAATTAAAAATATAAAAAAATATTAAATTATCCGTGTAATGTGTTGCAAAGAACAGTTATAACCATTTTGACAGATCAACAGCTTTTTTCCCCTCACATCGCTACATATTTTTTTTCCGAATCAAAAGCGTTTTCCTCTTTCATTCGTTTCCATTATTCAAGACTTAGTTTCCTACAAGATATATCAACTACAGATCTTGACCTCTTGACCGGTCATTTTTTTAAAACTCAAAATGTTAAAAATTTTACATGTTAATGTAAAAAAATGTAAATGTTAAAATGACACATTTTTTTTAAATATGTGGAACTAACACCTTTTTCTTCATAAAATGAGAAAATGGAAGAGAATTTTTTGTTTTGTTCACACCATTTTTTATTTTACAATTGGGGAACACAAAAATTCCTTAATGTCTGCTTTTTGTACGTACATTCTGCATGCTATGGAGAATTTTTCATATATTTTAGATGGTTTTGTGTGTGTGTATGTTCCTCTGGAGAATAACTGAAATAATTAACAAGCAGTTCTGAAAAGAATCTGAATTCAAATTTAATTCATACTTGTACAAAAAAGTGTTTTTGTTGTTTGAGTTATCCGAAATTTCCAAAGTCGCCAGTGTGGATGTAAAAGCATTGCAAACGAATTCAAATTTTAAGGATCTAAACTCCTGCCATCATCAAGGAAAAATTCCCGTCTTCACCACAAAGAAAATGCCAGATGAAAGGCCTTTCAGTAGCATAGACAACCTTCATCACCTTTTCAAAACTCTAGCACTAAATAATATCACCATTAGAATTTAAAAAACGCGCGAGTCAAAGAAAGAAAGAAAATATGATTGCCTATATACGATATAGGGCAAAACGATTAAGGGTTTAATATTTATTCTATGAACTTCTCTGCGAAGAAAGTCACAATATTTACTTTATCTATTACATTCTACAAATATTACTACAACTAAATACACATCAGTTTGGGGTTTTTGCTTATGACATTGATATCATTGCTCGAACACCCACCGCACTAAGACAAGCCTTCTTATCTATAGAGAAAGAGGCCCTCAGGATGGAACAGAAAATCAATGAGAATTAAATCAAATACATGCCTTGCACTAAATCCTGTTCTAACAATTCCCTTTTTAAAATTCAAGAGTATAATTTTGAAGTTGTTGACAATTTTACTTATTTAGGTTCGGAAATTAATAGAAACGATTGTATTACTGAAATCCAAAAGAGAGTTATTATGACTAACAGATGTCTTAATGGAATACACGAAAGTATACGAAATCGAATTTAATCAAAAGAAAAACAAAGGTTCTATTGTATAGAAGTCTTTTAAGATTAGTATTAACTTATGATTGTGAGAGAGAGAAACTTGGTCCATGTCTCGAGCAGATGAGAATATGATAAGTATCTACGAAAGGAAGATTTTAAGATTTTATTATAGAGGAATTCAGGAAAATGGAACGTGGTGAAGAAGATCTAATTTCGAGTTCTATCAATTATATATAGAATCCGACATCATTAAATTCATCAAAATACAGCGAATTAAATGGGCATGTCAAGTTGTCAGAATGAACGAACAGCACCACTAAAAAAGTCTTCAATGCCCAACCAATTGACACACGAAGAAAGGGTAGGCCAAACCTTAGATGGATTGATGGTCTAGAAAAAGATCTTCTAGTTTTGAGAACTAAGAAGTGGAGAACACTAGCAGAAAGAAGGTTAGCCTGGAAAAGGCTTCTTGAGAAGGCCAAGGTCCATTCTGGACTGTCGAGACACTGAGGAAGGAAGGAAAATACACATCAGATTAAAGATGGCTAAAAACTTCTGCCTGAAATTATTATTTTTCGTGAATTCTACTTTGACAATCCATATATAGTCAAAAGCGACTCTTTTCTCAAACGACTCACACATACATTCACTCACACAATCATTAGAAGATGATCTTTGAAACTATTACACATAGACTTAAAATTTCGAATCCATGATTATTTTGTTGAGTAGAGATCGGCTAAGAACGAGTTTTGCAAAAATCTATTTGAAAAAAGGGTCTGCGGGGGCGTTATAAACAAAAAAATTCCGCTTTAGAACAATTTAAATTTTACTGAAAAGTTTCTTTTGCTGAATAAAGATCGAAAAATTCCAGTTTCTGAACTGTAAGACCTGCAGACTTTAAATTTGATTATCGTGTTTCTTTTGCTGGGTAGATTTCCGTTTTTCAGAAATCAACTTCCAAGTGGGGTTTTGGGGGCGTCATGGACAAAAATTCTCGTTTTTAAACTGTTAAATTTAGAATTTAAATTTGGCAGGTGTGTTTCTTTTGTTGAGTAAAGATCCGTCAAGGACAAGGTTTACCGAAATCTACTTCAAAGGGGATGTTACGGGGCACAAAAGATAAATATACTTCCGTATTAAATATTCATGTCCTGTCCTTTATAACGCCCTTTTTTCTATCAAGAGTTTCGGTCTTAAGAATAGTTTTTTTCAATTCGATCATAAGCGTAGTGCTACGACTTAGATATCAATATTTTGTAAATAATATTTTTATAGTCATACAACCATATCAAATACCCAGCGAAGTGGGTGGCTAATGGCTAGTAAGAAAATAAAAAATTATTTTTTATTCTAAAATGTGTAATCCAATGAAGATATTATTCCACACCAAACACTATAATCTCGTAAGTGGCTAAGAAAATACCGATTTAAAGCATCCCAATTTTGCACGACACACAGTTACCAATCTGGTTCCTAAGTTAGTCATTATTATAATTTCGAAAATTTTGTTTTTGCCAAAACTTTAAATATCTTTTTAATTCTCGAATCGTTTGTAACTTTTAATTATTCTATTTTGTAAAAAAATATATATCATTATACCCGTATCATATTCATAACCCATTTTTAAATAGAAAATATCTATCTGTAAATTCAAAAAACTTTTTCGTGATGCTGTAATAAATTTATTATGTACTATTGCAACAATAACAACGTTCAAGATAACTCGCCAAGTTAGCAACCACGATTTCGCATGTATCGTACGCGCTGAATTGGCAACCCTGTGCTTCGTTTCATCTAATGTCGCCAATATGGTTTCGGTAGTACATTATTCCAAGATCCCGCAGAAAAATATCGTGGCGATTGCCTGGACTGGAACTGTTGTGGGAGAAGAAAAGTATTATCTCATACGAAGACTTACTAACAATTAACGGAACTAAATACTCAACTTTCCAGGAAGATGCAAGAGCATCCGGTTTATCAAAATCTGCGGAATTTATCAATGAAATGTTGAATGCTGCAACATCAGTGATGAATTTAACTGGGTTAATATTTCTTGTTGTTATTGCTTATGCCACCTGATCGACAGTAACATCAGATCAAGGCCCAAGAAACTCATCGCGGCTAAGGGCTAAATTTTTACACCTGTCCTTAGCTTTGAGTACCATGTAGGGGAAAATACGATTTTGCTCGGTTGTTCCACCCCAATTTTGAGGTAGAATACCCTGGGAGTGGTCAGGAGCTTCCCGCCTTTCTTCCCTTTCCACCAACCTTACAAGAGGACTTGCGGCTCGATGACTATTTAGAGTACCCCCCTGCCGCTAAGGCACTATACATTTAGAAACATCCAAGCCTTCTCCGGGATTCGAACGCAGGCCCTACGGCCCCGCAGTCAGCGTCACTAACCACTATACTGGATATAGAATTACATTTACGTCACATTATAAAGCTGCACGAGGACTATTTCCGACTGACCTCATTAATTGGAACCATAGTCAAGTGATGATTACGACACCTGTGCTTGCACCCCCTCTCCTAACTTTGACACTACACCAACGAGAGGATATGTTTGAGCCTTCGGTGGTACTAGACTCGAACTCATGACTCGCCTGCCACGAGTCTGTTACCTTGAGTACTAGGCTTCCGGGCCTGGATATAACTGAAGAGGAGCGCCAAGAACAAACTTTGGAAAAAAGGGAACAAATAAATAGAAATAAAAAAGCGTAAACTACAGTTTTACAATTTGGTCAATTTGTATATAATTTATACAGTTGTATAATTTATACAATGGATGTTGAGTATGTTTCGCTTCTTCATTGCAAAATTTATGAAAAAAATTAATTCTTAACAACAATCTAGAAGCGAGAGGTTCTCCGTATCTAAACGTAATGACAAATAATTGAAATGTGTGTGTGTGAAAAATCTATTTAAGTCCTAAGAAGTTGGAAAGAAATGTATACTTTTAATAGAGGGAAAAAAAGTACATATAATATTTAGTATCTTACTTACTGCTGATAATGTATAACGAATTTTTATTCTCATACAAATGCATTTTTTAAAACTGAAACTCTTCTATTACAAAAATTACTGGTAATAAATGCTAAAAGAAAATACAGGAATTTAAAACTTAAAATTTTATATAAAAACATGAACAAATGTTTCTTGATATCTTATTGTTTCAAAGCTATACTATCTTTCAGAGCTTGGTTATTTTTATTTACAACTTTTTATATGCAGGTTATTTTCTTTTGCATGCAATCATCGTCTTTGGGCTTCTTATATTATTTATGAGTCTTCTTTATGAGTCATAAAAAGGTTTTCACGAGTGATCACTCAGTGTGTGGTTGGTATTGGAATTTACTCATGAGCGTTTTGAGTTAATTTATGTTATAATATCGTTTAGGGACAGAAGATTTTTATCCTCTCAATATTTCCGTCATAATTAATTTAGGATTGTCACCAGTCGATTAATGAATAAATAGTTCCAGTGAAACGTATCTGCATCATTTTATTTTCTGAAATATATTTGCACATCTGCACACACACAGAGTGGAATGTATATAAAATAAAATAAATATAACCATAATAAATTATCCTACTGAACAAAGAATGGAGAAATTATGGAATCGAAAACTAAGAGCAAAAACCAAAATATATAGTAAATATTTTATAAAAAAGTCAATTGATTAAAATGGAAAACTGTTATGCTTTCTAAAGCTATCAACGGCTTAGGGTGGAGAAGTAGGGTTAAGCTTGCTTTATGGGATTCCAACCTTCCCCTTCTGCAGAAAATTTATGCATAATGGCGTAAAAAATTGACGAAAAGAAACCGCTCGAAAAATGACTTAAGCCTAACTTTAGCACGTGAAAAATAACATTACTCTAATGAATCCTTTAATCCAAAAAGAATGACTATTGTGAAAATGGTCAAAGCTACAAGACGATACACACAATAACAAATTTTAATAGATAATTTACCAAAAACTTTTTCACATACATGAAGTAATAGCATTGGAACTATCAATTTAAAAACCTACGTTCTGTGATATAAGACTATGATTCATATTTAACTTTAACTATGGCGTCAACTGTATGACGAATTTGTAGTTAAAAGTAATAATTTAATGCGAATGTAAAGTGAAATTGAAGAGAAAAATTAGATTAATCAATTGATTAATATTGTTTCTATTTTTATAAATGTATGTGCATAGAAAGTTATTAAGATATTTCCATTTCAAGCAATATTTCTAAAAAATTTTGAAATTATAATGTTTTTTCGGTGATCAGAAACTTGATCATTATTTATTTGTGCGTAATTTAAAGTAATATTTCTAAAACTATATGTATGTAGATTCCTTGTACAATAAGGTACTTTAATAATGATAAATTAAAAACTTCTTTTTATCACAAAGAAAAGTTTTTAAATAGAAACACATTTTTTTTAGATCTAAAAAGTCTGCTTTATTTATATCAAAGCTGGTTCTTATTAAATTCAAATACTGTGGAAAAAAATTAAAGTTAAGAATAAAATTTAATTTATTTTCTAAAAATTATTCAGTTATCAATGCGTCTAAAAATATAATTTGAATTAGTGTCTATATTTTCTTTTTCAAAGAAGGGAAGATAAATATTAGCAAAACTATTGGCTAGCTAGCCGTGCTTGTGGTAACCCCTTAATTTGCTGAGTATAATATCCAATGTGAAAAATATGGGTATATATAATAATTTTAAAACTTAATATTAAATTTTTAGTAGTTTGATTTCCCATTTCACAAAAATATTTACTTTGGAGAATGCGATTGAGACGCTTTCAATGAAAACTATCTTTCTCACGCGATTTGCAGATAATGTATTCTAAATACCGAAAGAATAAATGCGGTGGTACTTTCTATCATTTAGTTTTATTTCTTTTCCAATAAGATTGCAAAAAACAGAACTTTTAGCTGTCGTTGTATATCGTATGAAGCCAAGAAACTCCTACGCAATAACCATGAAACATATTCTACTTTTGCGTTGTTGGCTAAATGTTTAAATTCAACAATTTATTCGAATCACAAATTCAAAAACTATTTTTCGCATCTTGTTTTACGTTTATCTTTCCCAAACGTAAATATAGAATAGTTTATATTTATTTGCTGGTCTGTAGGAAAAATGTAATATTCCTTTGTAATAAACAAGTTTAGTATATTACAGTAATTTTGAATAAGCTCACCCTTCCTCTTTCATAATCGGCTATTGATAGCTTAAACTAAAATGATCGTCTTTGTTTCTGCTTCTTTTATAATTTTAACATTACATTAATTTGTTTCTGGTTCAGCTCGCACTTTGCGTATCCCATATAACAAAAATTGTTATTGGTATTTAAAAATTGAAAGAGGGATTTTATGCACAAGTGTGTGTAAAAATGGAATAAAGGTCGTTTGGATTTAACGTAAATGCTGCGCTTCAAAGATTTTCAACGAAAGGATCTGTGAAAGGAAATCAAAGAGCTTGTTTGGTAGAATTTGAATAAATAAATGAATTGATAAACTCGCTAAATCGATATTTTTTAAACGAAGATTAATTGAATTTTGCACAGTATAAAAAAATATGAAATAACTTGGAATAGTTCTCGTAAATATCCTTCTCCAATGTTTTGTTTTTTCTTAAGGATAAGCAATACTAAAATGAGTATAAATTAAAATTTAATGAAATTTTCCATTGTTTTATTGAATGCATTTACGTTTTATTACAATTCTCTCTTTCTCTCTTTCATTTTTTGTATATTATATATACTATATGTATAAAGTGTCCCCAAAACAGTGCCCAAACTCAGAACAGTCAGATTCCTCGTTGAGAGTACATAAAAAATGCCCAAACAACTGTACCTTTTACGTTCCATAGTTGACGAGTAAATATGAAAAACAAGGTATGATGTCACAGCCGTATTGGGCACATCAGCAATTGTATTTTCAAATACTTATTAAGACAGATGTTCAAAGTATCCGCTGGGCATATCGAGGGAGGCTTGAGTGCTCCGTGGAATGGATGAGTACACAAGTCGCAGCTGAGCACTGTTCACCGAAGTACAAGCAGCATCATGCAGACGAGCAACTGTTTGTTTAGTTGCTACGTTTCCAAACATCATATCCTTGAAATTGCCCCACAGGGAAAAAATCCAAGCTGTTAGATCTGGCGATCATAGAACCGGAGTCACATGCTCTATCCAGCGGCCACAGGATGTCATATCCTGCCAGTCATAGAAATGTGTCGGAGCCCCATCATGAACCATCGTGTATCATCATTCTTTCATTCATTCTTCATCATTTACCGTATTTTTATCGTAAACTGTGGACCGTGCAGGTACAGTTCTTTGGGCATTTTGTATGTACTCGCAACAAGGAATCTGGCTGTATAGAGTTTGGGTGGTATTTTTGGGACACCTTGTATGTATTATACAGGGTGGCCATAATTAAACTGCAAGTGTTCAAGGGGTGCTGGAGCGAAAACCACTGGAAATATTCCAGTGAAATTTGGAATCTACACGTTTCAGAACATGCGCAAATCAAATATGCAAAGAAAAAAAATCGCTATTTTCATCGCGCTGTACCGTATTTCACCGCTCATCGGTGGTATAAACAACTTCCAAAATCGAGAGACAGAGCATAATGACATTCTAAAAGGCATATAAACAATATAAAACATTACTTACAGTTAATCGAAAATCCATACAATTCACTTCTGTAAGTGAATTTTTACAGTATCAGTTAATCACAAACTAAACAATTCATAAAGACGCTTTAGAAAACACTTAAACCGTTATTTATTCAATGAAGTTATCACATGGTGTGCTCGATATGCAAACTACCAGATGCAACCACATGCTGAAAAAGTAAGACAGTATGATACACCGTCGCTAACAATGCACGTTCCTTCTTATTCAGAGACATGATGGACCATTACTCAATATGATCTTGTTTTTATATTGTTTGATGGGCTTAGAATTTGCATATATGCCATCGATAAGCATTGAAACATGCCACAGCGCCATCTATCGGGTGAAAATGGTGATTTTTTTTTCTTTGCATATTTGACTTGCGCATATTCTGAAACGCATAGATACCAAATTTCACTGGAATATTCCTGGTAGTTTTCCTTCCAGCACCCCTTGAACACTTGCAGTTTAATTTTTTTTATGGCCACCCTGTATATAAAACTCATATATTAACAGCACACATATACTAGCCATTTCCCATCCGCATCACTGAATACCTCTGGGATGTCGTATAGCTATATATTGTTTTTAACTTGATATATTTGAGTCCTAGAATTAAGCCTTCGATTATATTGAGAGCATTATTTAAGTTCTCTCCTCTTGATTTAAAAAGGAAACGATTTAAATTTATAAAGTGACAGTGTACTCATCTTTTACCCTCTCGTAATTAAAATCCTTGAGGGTAGATTCCTACATAATCATTCTTAGTCGATTTGGACTTAACTAAAGAAACATGCTTGCCAAAATTAATGTATGCAGGTCTTAAAAACAAAAAAAAATGGAATTTTGATTTAACTACGGCCGAATAACGCGTCTTTGGTAGTCAATTTCAGCAAAACCGGTTGATAGCGGATTTCTACTCAACAAAAGAAACATACGTACCAAATTCAAAATCTGTAGGTTTTATAGTTCCAAAGATCTCATAATGAGGGAGTCGCTTTTCTTCCGCGTATAGATATTTCCGTGTAAAACATATAGATAAATATATGTTTTTATTATAATTGTAATTTAATGTTTAGCAACACGTAAAAAATAGACAATACAGGTCAAAGTAAAATAGCCACAGTAATACAATAACAGATTTTTAGGATTACATAAGAAGAAGGTTGCAAGTTTAAACGGAGTTTTCAAATGCACTTTGTTTACGTATATTGTTGAATTCCAATAAAATTAAAAGAAAAAAATAGTATAATTTTTTTAATAATGATATTTTTTAATTTCTGAAAATTTTAACTCTCATTATCCTATTGTGTCAAAATTAATCTGCTTACAAGATACAAGAAAAAATTTAAAGTGCTGAAATTAAATTGTCGAAATTTAAATTGTTAACAATCAAACGCAACAAAACATAAGTATTTTCCCGTAAAGATCCAAAATGATGTAGAGAACAGGATTTCATTTAAGGAAATAATTGTTCATAAATGGACTTCAAACAAAGCAACAACATATACTATAGTAAATATAAAAGCAATACATAAAAATTAAATATTTTTTCCATCAAAACTAAAACTAATGAATTTCGAATAAATCCCAGATAAGTTATCTGATAATGACATCGATGAATAAGTAAAGTAATTGTATATATATAATAGTAGATATCAAGATGTAAATTAATAAAACTCTTACACTCTGATATTCTTACTCTTTGATAAGTATTACATTAAACTTATCGAAAATGTAAGTACAAAAAATTAATATGGTACTGATATTCCAAACGATATCTTACAAATTTTTTAATATAAATAATTTTATCATTATCTAAGTCAACTAAATCCAAATTAAGCTACAAATAGTTAAGTATTAAACTCCTATGAAAGATATATGGATATTATTGTTCCAGAATGGAGCTTTACTAATATTAAAATAATTAAAAGCCTTCCTTTTACTTATGTATCTATAACACTCTAAATAAGATATTGTAATAAAATTTGTACATTAAATATTTAAAAGGGGATAATTTAAAATTTGGATTTTGGGTTACGAGGGAGATTATAGATAAAATAATTCATGTTCTTGAACAATTAGACTTCAGAAATTTAGCAAGCATAATTCTTTTAATGAGTAGAGATCGGCTGAAAATGGAGTGTGAGAAAATCGAATCCCGAAAAGGTTGCGTCGACGTTTTTGATAAAAAAAAAAAAAGAATTCCCGTTTTTAGTTATTAGACTTACAAACTTCAAATATCATAAAAGTGTGTCTTCTGTGGAAGAGAAATCTAGTAAGAATGTGTATTATGGAAATCAACTCCCGAAATTTGGAATTTAGAAGGCATGTTTCTTTTGTTGAATAGAGATCCGCTCAGAATGGGTTTTATGGAAATCAACTCCCGAGATTTGGAATTTAGAAGGCATGTTTCTTTTGTTGAATAGAAATCCGCTCAGAATGGGTTTTGCAGTAATCTACACCTAAGAGGAGGAGAGGGAAGGGGTTAAGGAAGCATAAAAGATAAATATGTTTCCGTTTTAGATTCTTAAATTTTGTCCTTTTTTAAATTAAGAGACGAGTACTATAAGAATATTTTTTCAATTCAGTCGAAGGCGAAAAGCTAGGTATTGCATAATAATAACCTAAAAAGAATGTATGGTCTTAAAAAGTTATGAAATACCCAAAGAAGTGGTGGGTAATGGCTAGTATAAATATACTTATACAAATACACACACGTAAGAAGGATAGCTCACACACACACACACACACACACACACACACACACACACACACACACCACACACACACACACACCACACACACACACACACACACACACACACACACACACTTGAGTAGGAGTAAGCAGCGTTCACTTTAGTGGTAAAAAAAAATACGAAATAATTGTTAAAAACTACTACACTAGTTAATTTATCATCACTATTTCTGCAAAGTATTGCATTGTTTCTTAGCATTGATACTCCCTGGAGGTTTTCCGCTACAGTTCTCAAATTGTATTAATTCAATGACGGAAAAATATGCAAAAAAAAAAAAAAAAAAGGAAGAAGAAGAATGAGCTCTTTATCTTCTTTTGCTTTTTTTCTACAGTCGAATTTTTTTTTTAAAAAAAAATATGCAAATCGGTATTTTAAGATTTTTGTTAGATTTTCCAAAAAGGCTGTTGTATAGAAATCTTTTGTTCTTTCTTCCATCCAAGTTAATCTTCCGTTAATTAAATAAATGTAAAAATATACATTATAATGAAATCTAAATAAATCTCATAGGAGATTCACACTTGATCTTGAATTTAGATATCGAACGCTTCCCGTAAAGGTTGAATTAATTAAAACTTAAAAAAAAAGAATATAATTTTTTCCCCCGTAAAATATTTTAGGTGATTTTTAACAGCAAGTATAACATATTTTTTTGAAATTCTTGCAAATGTTTTTGTTAAGGGGACATGGTACAATTTACGCAAAAATTTTGGTTTTTTAAAATTTCTTTGGTTGCCTCCTATGTAAAACAGGTTCAAAATTTCATAAAAAGCTGGCCATTCAATTTTTTAAGGAAAAATTTGTGCTACTCCTCCTACAAAGATTTACGTACATGCATGAAAATTGATTTACAAGTACGTCAAACTATTTATAACAAAAGTTGGAATAGGTTTTACGACAACATGATTGGTATTCCTACAATACTTCTTTTTATGAATGCGTATTGAAAATTCTTTAAAATATTTATAAATTCTGAGTTCAATTATTTCTAAAAAAATAAATATTGTTTTGATTCAAAAATGCATACCAACTTTTGTTACATGTGCTATTAGCAATTGTTAAAAAAAATTCAAGGCATTAGGCACAATAGAAAAAAAGCCTTAGAATTTTAAATGAAGACAAACTAGTTATTTTATCTTTCTGAGGTAAGTAAGTTTAAAGTTTTGATTCCCTATAGGATTGTGAATAAAAACGAACGTAAAAGCTACCATAATTCTGCGTTTATTAAGTTGAGAGCTTTCAAATTTTGCGAGGTTATAAAAAAGTATATAAAAATAATTTAGGCTAAAAAAAATTAGATTTAATTTTTTAACCGATTTTTGTCAATTGAATCGTACTGTGTTCCCTTAAGTAAAGACAATTATTTGTACAAACAATCGGGAAAGAATGTTGGATATATTCATTTGAATGTTAAATAATGGAAAATTAGCTCAACATAATTTTAAAGACGGAAAGATATTCAAACATTAGTATTACATTTTGATTTCTTTAATCTATAGTAAGAAGTGTGTTGTCCGATATGTTACTTATTTTCGTTACAATCAGTCAGCTTCGTTTTATTTAGTAAGCTTCTTTTTATATAAAAATATGTTTCATATTTATAGTCTTTTTATGCAGTAATATCAAACACTTTGTTAGTTAGTGGGAAAATTCATTTTTACATATTACCTCTGTGTCCGAAGGACATCAAATAACATGTCATAAATTCTGTAACAACAACATTAACTAATATTACAATTGGAGAATTGTTCCTCAATAGAAAATGCTTTGGCTTGGATTCTATCTATAAGACTATAACTTAAACTGGGCTTTTTGTATTGGAGAATTTAATATTAGTCCTATACGGAGATTCTTTCATCTCCAAATCTGAACTAATGGTACTCATGTAAAATGAAACATAAAACACACCCCTCTCCTAAAAAAAGTGTCTGTAGTGTTACATTTTCCCTCTAATGTTTGAAAACGATTCTGCATAATTTTTAAAGTTCAGAAAAATTATATAAATGAACAAATGAAATAAACAAAGACTTTTTCAAAAATTGAAGGAAAAACGTAACTCTACATAGAGAGAGAAACAATAATTCTTTCTACCCCAATTTTTTTATGCATTTTTTTTCATACTCAAACAAATATGTAGATTTAACGGTTGAGGAGAAAAGTAGAAACGAGTTTAAAATTGAACGTGCTCAGAAGTCTTAATTTCAAGTGAAAGAAAACTGAATCTATCACCAAAGTTATACTTGAAACTGTAAATCTACAGATTTGAAACAAATTCAGGTAAATAGACTAATATTATTCATTTCATATTCAAATTCATATTTATTAAAAATTGATTATTAAAGATTGAATTATTTAATATTTTATTCGGTTTTGTGCCGATGAGGAGATGTCCACAAGCTGAAATTTTAGAGCTTCTTTCGAGATTATTTCCTTAATTTTATCGGTTTTTTCTTGATTAATTTCTCTTTGAATATGTGTAAAAATCTTTAAAATTAAAAAAAAAATCTTCATTGTAATCTTTATGAAAACGCGTAACATTTGTTGTAATAAAGTAAAAAAGGAAGTTATCCAAATAAAAGTCTGTACTAGTTTTATATATCTAGAGCTATTCCTTTAGGCGAGGGATTTCCTATCCCAGGAGTTATTCTCGTTGATTGTACATAGTCCAAAATTAAGTTGTGTAGTACCGTCAATTCTTATTAAACTAACACCTCACTCACGGAGATGTAGAAGTAGAAGTATGTGACAGTGTAAACAATGTATATTTTGAGTGTAGCTCTCTTTAGTAGTTTAATTTCCAATTTTTTTCCAGTTTTCTTTTTGCATTTAATTCTAGAGCCAAATATCGCAACGACAAAAAATACTACCACTTCTAAAATTTGATAAGTAACCAGTCCGCTTTTGATTTATAAATGTTAAAAATATGGGCTTATATATATTCTAGAATATTTTTTAAAAGAGCATTATATATATATATATATATATATATATATATATTATATATTTTATATATATATATAATGGGAATTGGTTGATGTATAATTTTCTAGACCTATGCAAATAGTGAAAAATGAGACGCAATATTAAAATTTCAATATTGATTAACAACCTTAACAAAAGTTAACACTTAAAAACATTCCACCAAATGTATTATATTTAAATGCAAAACATTTTTGCTTGACGAAACAATATGTATATTTAATAGGTTAAATTAAAGTGAAGTCATTAGTCACATGATAACTGCAATTGCATATTTCCATCCAATCAGTTCATACGCTTCGCTGATGTCAACTTTTGCTTTTTACAGAAGTTTTCTTAACCCGGAAGAAAGGGCGCACTCGATACTTACGTTAGTCGTCGCGTGGGGTGACGGAGTCACCTCAATCTTTTTTTTTTATAATTATTTCTATTGTACACTATAAAAGTCGTAATTCCAGTTAGTAATTTAATTAACACAAAGTATATACTTACCTACTTGTAAGGAATTTTCAATTTTTCTTTGATAATCTGAGAAAAAAATCCAATCAAGCTTAACTAAAATGTTTGAAATGTGCGTGACTTCAATAAAGGACACAAATCACAGACACTTTTCGCTAACATTACGGGAATGATATTTGCAGGCAAAACTCTCATATTTTGTTCAAGTTATTGTAGTTTTACTGTCCTTTGAGGATCGACAAATAGCATACTGAACTTTTTCTTGCTTGTGTCTTTCTGACAGGGCGTAGTGTGTCTGGGCTTCGTATCTTTCTAGAGGGAGTTTTTTTAGGTTGTGTTTGAAAATTTTCCTTTCAGCTCAAACGTTTCATGTTCACCGCTTTTCACAAATTTACTTTCTCTATCATGATTAATATCCATTATTACATCAAGTTATTCCTTTGCTTGATCAGTTACAATCTCATTAAATAGAGATCACAGATGCCTATTTCTTTTTTTTCATATTCAATTCATTTACATTTATACACCATAATGAGTCGAACAACAAAGCAATCAAAACCAAAAATTTGTTCACGGGGCAAAAAAATATAGCCTTGTCGTAGAAAATACTTTGGAACAAAAGTAATCATGCAGGGAACTTAGACACCCCAAGTACCTTAAGATGTTAAAAAACGTTTGCGTCTCCCCCAAAAAATGTAGAAATGCGACAAATACATTTTAGTTCCCATTAAAACTGTCATATAGGAGGATACTAACGAGGTCATTGGTAACAAATAAAGTTTTCCCACAGTTAGATTTCATGAGCCTGGGGTGACTCTGCGCTCCGCGGGACCGCTCTCGGGTTAAAAAGTACTTATTAGTCAACAATAACGGACAAAGGTGGAAAAACATACTTGATTTATATGAAATCGTATTATTTATATTGTGCAATATTTTTTAAAAATTAAAAATTTTGTTTTAAGAATCTTACAGTATTTGAACTTTTTTACCAAATTATCACATTTCTAATTTTATCTCAATTTTACAAGTAGAGCAACAAATACAAGCCTAATGTAATTTTTTAGTTCAATGGAGAAACACGAGATTGCATTTATCATGTTATCATCATAAATTTAACCTATTTTTCACGCCCCTCGAGGGATATAAGATCTGCTTTCGTTTCCATAGCTACATGATTTAGCAAAATTGATATAAGAACAAATGCTCCTCTGTTCATTTTTTCTTTACATATTTAATATAGTTTCAACACATCATCTAGCTTCTTTGAATGAACGCTTTTGAGGAAATGACGTTGAATTTGAAATTTGAATTGAATGACGATTTACCACAAATGTATGATACTTTTATTTTCAGTTTTCTTAACTATTAACTAGCTTAAAAAGTCTCTTAACTATTGTTCAGATTTACAGGGGAAAATAATTAAACAGTAAAAAGTTTCGATAAACGTATTCTAATTTAGAAATCCGATCTAAACTAGGTGATGATTTAGGGTAGTATTTCAGTTACAGGTAATGCTCCTTTAAAAAAATAAGATTATGATTTTCTGGGTAAAGAGAAATATATAATATACTAAAAATTTATTTTATGAATTTTTTAATATGTTTCGAAGAAAGATACGTCAGAGATATGATTTTGAACAACATAATTTATGTTTTATTTGATAATTATTATTGGAAATGAAATTCGTGAAATGATAAGCGACTAAGAAATTAAAGCCGCATACACATGATAATGAAATAAACAAAGAAAATAAAGATATTATTCAAATATATAAACGTCGTGTACATTATTGTTGAATGTCACCTTATTGGTTGTCACTTTCATACAATCTCTTGAAAAGAAAATTTAAATATATAAGAGTAGATGCAGACACTTAGAAACATAAACTCTTAAGTTTACGATCATTTCCTTTCATGTGCAGAACGAAAAAAAAACATTCACTTGAACAGTTTTCTTATTCGAAAATATAGCATTCGAAATTAGTAATAATAAATAGTTTAAATGCAAATTCCATGTTATGTATTTGTAGTGACAAATATATAAACTAATATTTATATGGAACAACATAAAAATCATAATTTCACTAGAAATACACTTCAAGCAATTGACTCAAAACGAGCCAGTTTATACTTTATTTTGAATCATATAACAAGGGGGGGGGGAGACAAAATACTCTACCATTAAAGAGAACAAATCATGTTGCTTTTTAATACGTTGATATTAGGACTCAAGGAGCGTTTTTCAATTTAGGCAAAACACACGTATCCTTTTTATAAGAGTGAATGTTAATATTTTTTTCAAAACATACATTAAATAAATAAACATATATTAACAAATGTAAGATTTGATGCAATTTTTCCTTCCCTCTTTCCAACTATAACAATCTAATTTTATAAATTAACAAATTATTGATTCTCTCATGTTAAAATGGATAGCCAAACAAATAATGAAAAATATAACTCATTTTAATACAATCGTATGTTTTCAAGCAAACGAGTAAAAATAGAATATTTTTTTTAATTCGAAATTTTTTTCTTTTGTTTTTTCCAAATTGTTTTGCCATAACATTCTTGGTCTAGAATTTGTGGAATATTGTTCTCTGCTTTTCTATTTACTTGTAACTTATTTGTGTGATCAGAGTTAAACTTAAACTTAAGAGTTGACAACATGCAATCGAATTACAACATTTCAAAAATAAGATTTTCGTTAACAAGATTTTTTATTCTGTAATGATGCTTTAATTTTTATTTTACAAACTACCTTATTAGAATATATATATTCTAAAAGTCATACTTCTAAATTCTTAGACAATTTACAGATATTTAGAAATATTCGAAAAATAAACATTCTAATTTCTGAGCTGCTGAGTTTTTCCCATCGAAATTTCATCTAAAACAATTTCCCCAATGACGCGTGGGCTTTCATTTGAGGGAACATAACCTTGAATTTCAACGCAGAAAATAATATCAATGTAAGATATCATATCTTCATGAAATTTTCCAAGTACGATGGTCAGTTCTATTTTTTCCCCATCACTAAATCCCTGAATCTCTTCCCACCCTTCTCATTAATCACTGAAATCATCTTTCCTTTTCATCTTTCCGCCGTTCATAAAATTTTCGGGAAAACAGGAAATGCGGGGGAAAAGCCAACATACCCAGAAGTGAACTCCTTCCTCGCTCCCATTGGTCGAGGGTCCCGATGACGTCAGCCTCTCACGCATCCCCTAATGGTAGAAAAGAACTAAAAAACGGAGAAATTTAAGGAAAGAACGCCTATAGTTTACTTCTTTCAAGTCCGGAGTCCTCAATCAACAAGTGTTTGCAGCTCTCCCGGGTTGATTTTTCCAGTTTTGCTGCTGCAATTCACTTCAAATCGGGTAAGTTCTATTATCGTTTGCATATTTGAGATAATTCCTGTATTAAATTTAGTTGCGAATATAGGTTTACAACAGCTCTTTAGAAAAAAAAGTGAATATTGTTATCAACGGATTATTGCTACATTTGCAAATTATCATAAATATATCTCTTCATTTTCCCGAAAGAAACAGCATTCTTTTTCTCTTTTTTGTTAAAAATTTATTTTCGAAAAAAAATTGGAATTCTGGTGACAGACATGTTTTGCTATCATTATGCATATTTTTATAAAACAAAAAATTTAAAAGCTTTGTTTTTTTTACCGCAAATGTTAATTATTTTTCTACTTGGGGAATAATAATCGCTATTCCATTTGTATCATCCTGAATTCATTTTCTCATTATGCACAATTATTTGGTTCATTCCAAATTTGGTAGCGAAGATGATAAAATTATTTTTGGTGCAAAATTTTTATCTTTATTATAAAATGTGAGAATCACACATTTGAGAAATTCTTTTACTGGAAAAAAGAATTTTTTGTTACAAACTCATACTAATAACGTAAATATATAAATGATTAAAATTATATTTATCAAAAAATATAAATGTCCACGTATGAATTGATAATTTTACTCTATGATTTTCTTTAATTACGTTTCTGGACAGATTTCCGGAATAGTTTTGGAAATTTTCAACTTCTCGTTTTTTACTAGTAAAAAAAAAAAATGAAGATTCCATTAATTGATGTATTTTTTAGAATATTTTCCAAGAGAAGTGGATATGAAAGTATTTTGCTCTCTTTCCTGGGTAACACTGGAAAAAAAGTTATCTCTCTTGGATGATATCCAATTTAAACTCTGTGGAGTTCGTTTTATTAGCAAGATATAGGTATTTAATTTGAGGGTTAAAGCCCCAATGAAATTGTAATGAAATTTGATTTTTATATGTATTATTTATCTATTATTTACAAGCCAATATGTAAAAAATAGTTTCCAAAACGTTTTTTTTACATGCTGTTCCGATACACAGTTTTAATTTTTGCTCCTTTCTATGTTTTGGATGATATAAATTCCAAAAGATTTAATGTGTAAGTGGCAATAAAGTTTGAGTTTTGTTTTATTCATTAAAAAAATAGTATCATCTTAAAATTGCATTTATTTTCTATTTTTACAGCAACAGCTGTACCCTTAATAAATAAGTTAAAAAATATAAATAAGAAAAAACTTAAATAAAATAAATACAAATTTAAAATTCAGGTAAAGAAAGTTGTATGGCAAACCATTAGACCCTACATTATCTACCAATATTTTATAAATTTTATTTGAAAGATATAAAATTATGTATATCTCCTGAACAGTAACTAATTTCGAATAAAAACTTGCATTACAATGAAAAATCGCGAAAACTATTTGGAGCATAGAACTAATTTGCGTTATTTTAGCAACATTAATACTACTTTTCCTACAATTAAGCAAATTTTAAAAGTATATCCAAAAAATATTCAAACGCAAAGAGCATTAATTTGAGAAGTAATCAAGCGTACAATATTCTTACCTTTATAAAAGAAGTATATTATTTCAAAGCCAAATGAAAAATCAGGGATTAATATGTTAGTTCCAAAACACATAATGGTTTTTTTTCTTTCGATTTTTTTATATGCGTTTCCATTTTTTAATTTCCCCCCAGTCTTATTTTCTCTTCTTATTTTAACAAAAACATATCTTCGGGTGAATGATATTGATGAGTGTTTCATGTTGATTTCTTTTTACCAAATATTTCTACACATCAAACATTTCACGGCCTACTTGTTTATCGGCGTATCGAAAACAATTTCGTCTAACGGTTTTTAGGCAGGATAAAGTAATTTGTATCTATTTTAAGCAACAAAATTCTAAGAAAAGTCAATGGCCATATTTTAAGAAAAGACAACATAAATGTTATGATGCATCCGAAAATAACTCGATGACCAAAGATTTTAGGAAATGCGGGGGCTTTAATTAAAAGAATATTGGAAATCCATTAGGAGAATAGTTGTTTTAATCATTCTCAATAAAAATTTTTGCTTAGAACTATTTACAAGATCGAAAACTGCAAGAGATTTATGTTTCAAGGTGGATTCAATATTTTTTCTCAGGGATTTTTTTTAAAAAAAAACTTCTAAAAATGTTGTATACAAAAGTTTTAGGTATCGTTGGTATTTATAACATGCAGTATAAAAATGATTCACGTGATAAAAAATAATTTTTTTTCAATTACAAATTTTAGTGCATAACCTATATCTCATACTACATTTATTAATAAAAAGGATTACTTCGATAAGTTAGCGTATTTTACTTAATGCACAATTGCCAGTTTTTATTTATGAAGTTATCGTTTCTGCACGCAGAAGCTTCTAGATTTTGAATTGAAACTTTTCCTTTTTTTATTTGTCTTATTAAATATAATTTTATCCTTAAAACGTTGCATTTTTTACATAACACATAATTCTGATATTTGTTTTATTGTTTTGTAAAGATGTTAATAAAAGAGCATATTAATATGTTTCGAACCAAATAATGTAAATGTACAAATCTGTTGTTTCATCCAAATGGAACCATTGGCACATGAATTTACGAATAATCGTTTGCAGAAAATCAGAAAAAACAAATATTAAAATTCTTCTATTGTTTTTCTCTTAAGAATTAAAATTGAATCGAAAATTAGCTATCAATTTAACGATGAAGAATTAAAAAAATATATCTCCCTTGATCATGCACAAATATGAATTCAACACTATCATACTACATGCTTTTTCAAACAATAAAGATAAAACAATGATGACCTTTGATATTAGGGTTCAAAATCATTATTAGAAAATCGATCTAATCATTCAACAGGAGAACAAAAAAAAAGCAACGAGTTATTGACATGTGAAGTTGACATTCAAAATTTTGATTGATTAATAAACTTACCAACTTTTTCAACTCTTAGTAGTATTTGACAAAAAATTCATTCTTTTCCACGATCATAACAAGAGAAGTTTTTCGAACATTCTTTTGTTTTGTTTTAGTTAGCAATAAAATATATAAATAGCTCATAATCATTATAAATATATATTAATTCTACCTTTTTGTAAGCTTACGTAAAAAATAATTTCACTTTTAATTTACTTCAAAACAATTTCTATAGTTTAGTAGTTAACTCATATTAATCAATAACTTATCTTAGTAATATTCAATTAGTAATTTTCTTGTTTACTCATATTAAAGTTTAATCCTATGGATTGAATCTGTTGTGCTATATTGTATTTACAATAATCAAGTAAAACATGTGATTTAAAATGCCAATATATTTAAATAAGTGTTGCTATAACTAAACATAATTTAGTTCAAACGCATAAAGAGTATATTTTTAATAAATTACTTGTTAAGGGGTTAATTTTTGAATGCATTGGGAAAAATACTAGCAATATTCTCAAAAGTATCTAGGTTTATACAATTAACAATCTATTAGCGTTTTTTGAAATATTGCAAATATTTTTTTTCATGAATGAAGGATTATTTCCTAAAAATAATTTACAATGAATAATACTTCTCAATGGAAAATACAGTTTATTAATTGTGTATTTAAAAAAATCAATTTATATATTTTTGATAAATTCACTATAAAATATTGTACACGTAGACATATATTTAACATTGATATTTTATCAACATTTTTGATATCGATTTTTTTAATCGTACTTACTGGTAATAATTTATATTAAGGCAATAAATATATATATATTTTTTAAAAAGTCAATAATTTGTGCAGTTTTATGTTTATTTAGAGCAGATGTGTTGTGTGTAGCTTCATTATACTATTCTTGCAAAAGTCAATAAAAGAAAAATGTAACAAATTTGTTATAAATCTATAAATTAATTCTTTAAGCGTTATACGTTAAATATTTGTTCCCTGCTTATATATATATATATACCTAGATTTATTCGAAGACTGTGATTCTTATCTTCAAAAATGCTTAGCACATTTTTGTGGTTAATTAAGTTAATAGTAATTTATCAATAAAGAACTTTGAAATTGACTCCTAAGTGCTTTATTAATGATATCACGCAAAGTGGATAAACTTAACGGAAGACTCCCTGTTTTCTTCGTTAAGTGTAAGACAGATTGTTTCAAAATAAATAAATAAACTGATAGAAATTTTTTTTAAAAAAACGAGTCGTATCTAAAACACGCAGAATGTATCTCAGAAAAAATCGTACTTTATGATTTAGTGCACTTTACATGATACCATATAAAAGGAAGATTAAGCGTATAGTCTCGAGAATGCACATTATTTTGAGATTTGTACAAGATGAAATATTTTAAAGCTCGTCGATAGTTTAAGCAATAATAAGGAATATATTTAATGAATATATACATACGAGAATTTAAAAGAATTAATCCTTTTTTTGGCTTATTATTCATTCTTTTTATTAATGGTATTTTCTTTATATAGTACGTATTCATTTCAACAGTATTTTTATTTAAAAAGGAATCACAAGGTTTAACAAATGGAAACGTTTTGGTATACTTACTTATTAATATTTTTTGACCGGCATATCCCAAAGAAATATAAAAATACAAGTATATTGTTGTTGACTCAATTTTAAATTAAAATATTTTGAGTGAGATTTTTAATTTTGACGTTTGTGCTACACATTGATTTCCCATTAGACTACTGTAAATATCACTTAAAGCTGATTATAGATGAAAAGGGTGTATAATTTAGTAAGATTTATATTCAACAAATAAAAAAAATACCTATAAAATTTTTAAAACGTCCAAACATTCTAAAAATTAAATAATCATATTAATTTTAAGTTGTTGTCACCATTTTAAAAGACTTAAACTTACTATCTTAACTTAAACTGTATCTCCAAAGTAAAACTTTGTTATTGAGATTTTATTTGAGATAAATATGTTACGAAATATATATATTTGAAATTTAATTTTATACTAACAGAAGGGTTATTCAACTAGGGTTACTTTTTTCTCAGATGTTTGAGAAATAGTCTTGTAGTCTGCGCAAATACGAATATTATATCAATGTGTAATTATAAAGAAAGTTAAAATAAAGCCTTGGTAATGAAAAAAAGGAATACGACCTCATATCTTTCTAAAGTTGGATAAGAAGTTATTTAGTACAAGACCAACTGGAGAAGACTAGCATTTTTAATAAAATATTGCAATTATTTATTCTTATGTTGCAGCATTTACTTTTAAAACTTTTCTCTCAAAAGCTGTTCTAATTTCAAACGGACTAGTCACAAGTAATGTCTGGGTTTTTCTCTGCCATTGTTTCTTAGTGCCTGTTTAGTGATTCACGAGAACGTTCAAAGCGAGAGAACAGTCCAGAGTAGAAAAATGTTCTTTGAGACAAGCAAGCGTTCTTTACCTCAGGACCAAAACTCTTTTTGCTACACATCAAAGAAAATATACATGCTCACAACAAATTCTGTTTGAAGCGTTCCAACCACTGTGTGTTTGAAAACGGCATTCTTAAGAGTAAAAAGAAAGAAAATGTCCGAGTAAAAATATGCTTTGAATAAATTGCACGCCCCGTGGAACCTCTGCTTACAATGTTATTATTTAAAATAGTGAGCTGGATTTATTGCGAAAGGGTTGCTATTTTTCAATTAATACTAACTAGATCTACACATCGAGATATTAGGACAAGATTTAACAGATTGGATTTGCTTTGTTTGTAATGAATTTTCTGTTACCACTATCCTTTTTGAAGTGTTTTAATTACACTTTAAGTTCGAATAATTATTTATATGGTTCATGTTCATAGCACCATTTTATACTTCTGAATAATGGAAATTCCTACTTCAAGCGTGCGTGTAACTGATAGTGAATTTTTAGTTCTATAACTATTTTATTCAGGTAAACTTTTTTTTAGTAACGCTTACAATACCATTTTTTAATAACTAAAATTTCTCGTGACCTTTAAGTTTCCTAAAAAGTTATCGAAATTCCCAGGCTATGTCCTATATTTTACTTCAATCAAAAATTTAAGTAACATTTGCTGTATTAAGCTGCAATATGTAACAATTTACCTCATTTCGCCAAAAATTTTCTGTTAAAAAAAGCTTGCTTTATTATTCAAAATTTAAAAAAATGAAATACAACAGTAAGTAGAGGCTTCTAAATATGCTACATAAATATTGGGAAAATTTTATTTACTACTTATATATAAGAGTCCAGAAAACTCAACCTAATGTGGACCAAAGGTTGGGCGAGTTTGTGAAAACGCCGGGTTATCGAGAATGGGTTTTCCTTGGAAAATATTGTACTGCATGCACTTGTATTTATTGTTTGCTTGAAAATACACGAGAAAATAAACTTCCCAAATATACCCTTAAACACAAAGAAAAAGGACGTACTTTATGAAGGTATAGAGCATTTACTATATGAAAATTAATGAATCCATAGTATGCAGTAATTTACCTGATCAAATACACATCAGAAAAATTCTTTGGGGGAGCATAAACTGTCTGTAATGAAAATAAAGTAGCCGACTTCGTAAAAATTGGCTACATTACTTTTAAGAAATGCTTTATGTCCTGTTGTCGTCCATACTGCACGAAGACGACGAAGGAACAGTGAGTTCATTACCAACGCACATTGTTGTTCGAAATGCTCTATATTGGTTTCACCACCTTTAGTCCTTCACTATGTGATATTTTAGGAATTTGTACAGTGTCCTCAATGCTAACATCTTCATTGAACGTTTTTGTACGTGTGGTATTTTCGACTTGCAAAGGTGTGACCGAGTTATCGAGTGCAGAGTTTGCGGGAGTGAATATTGTTCAGCTACACGAGGACGAAAACACTACAGCAACGGACCTCTCAATTTTGAACCATGGTCAAGTGACGAGGACGACACCTGAGCTGGCACCTCCTCTCCTAACTACCACACCACGGGGAGGACGTTTGAGCTCCCGATAGATTTAACGCGTATCGCTCCCCTACACAGTGGGTCTTCAGTGGTACTGGGCTCGAACTCATGACACGCCAACCACGAGTCCGTTACCTTGACCACTAGGCTACCGCAGCCGCAGAGTTTTCGGGGCCCCATTGTTGTAATTACTCTATGAGCTAATCCATGTAAGGGTTAATTGTATGAGTGGAGTGTATTCAATTACTTGATTTAAAATCAGAATTGAGTCATCCAATCCGTTTTGAGAATGCATCGTTTAAGTGATTTGTAACCGAGTTGGCGCAAATGAAATATTATTCTATTCTGTATTTAGGTAAATATAGTATCTTATTTTGCAGTTTCTTCTACAATTTATCTTTGCTTTATTACCATAAATCGTACAGATATTTGTTGGTATAAAATACAAAATTAAATCATGTGCATATACTACATGAACACATTCTACATGAATGAATTTCAGAAAAAATATTTTAAGTAAGTATAAGCGTAGAGTATACTAGGCGTTTCCCTAAAGTCTCTCTCTCGTATTTTTTATAATAAATGCAGAAAAAGCTATCTCTAAACGCATTTATTTGAAAAGAAAATTATTTTTGATTATGTTTATCTCATTTACCATTAATGGAATTTTAAAAAAGCTCTCCTGGATCTCATAATCAAGTTTTTTCATAAAAAAAATTCAATGCAAAAATATTTATTAATTTACATATCTATTACGATTCGCCATTATGCAAATATCACAGTGACATTAAGATCATTGTACCTTAGGGTATGTATTTTAACAATATAAATATTGAGAAAAAATCCATCCAAATTCGATCTGCTAAAAAGTCAGTTGAGAGTGTGTTCGAATTCTTACATGGGCAGCTATTTCTATTTGAGTACTTTTGCTTGTACAAAAAAAATCGCTGTGAGTATTTATAAAAAATTAATTGAAAAAAAATTCTTGCATTTACAAAAGATCAAATTCGTCTAATGCATAAGCCTATTTGTTTTATATTTACATTTTTAAAAAACTCGAAGAATTTTTGAAATATAAAGATAATTTTATTTCCTTCATTGAATTTTTATTATATGATTTTCAAAATATACGGTTTTTTCAAATCTTAATCGCGTTTTAAAATACATTTTATTGACCCGTCAATTTTTGTGGTAGGCTTGCACCTAAAAAAACATTTGCCTATTTTTTCTCTAAAACTCATTCTATTTTCCTCGGCTTTCTTTTTTTAGGGGAGGGTCTTATTTACAATTTGACAATTGATTTTCATGTTATTAAAATTAGTGTGACTGCTTAATGTACAAAATTCTACTGTACGTCTCTAATTTTATCCAGGTAATTGAGACAAAAATTATACTATTAAGATTACACTTTAAGTAAACATTAAATTACTTGAGCTTTTCTTATAAAAATTTACAACGCCTTTTCACTATTCTTCAATCTTTTTGGATTTTGGTATTTTCTTTGGAAGTTCAACCATTTGGGTCATTTCATGTTACCCTATAAAGCTCTGAATCTTTTTCTATTATAATTTTACGTTGATCGGGGTTCGAGGATTTTATGCAAATCAGTCGCAAAAAAAAAAGACAGTTCTTTAAGAGCGATAAGAATTTATTGTCGAAAATCAATTCTTGAAATACAAATTCAGCAGCAAAATTTGCAACAATTTCTTATGCATTTAAATTAGATCTTTGATGCTATTTAAAGCTTACGGAAGAAATTTTTCTTCCGTTATTAGAGTACTCATTTTTTAATACATTTTTAGATTATTACTATCCATATAACAATCTTGAACTTTAGAACAATAGCTTAGGTGTTCGAGAAAAAATTAATATTAGTTCAACCTCCGAGGTATTCATTGGCGATCTAGGTATAAAAAATCCTTTTGTGAAACATGGGGAACTATAAAAAATTTTAATGGTTTATATTTGTTTAGCCTTAATTTAAAGGAGATATGGTTGGAAACCTGGTTTTATTCATTACCGAAAAGGAAACATCTGAAATCCTGGAAAACTGTTATTGTTTACTAAAAACTGTGAAAGAAAAAATAGACTTTATCTATATATATAAAGGAGAAAAGTGACTCACTCACTCATCACGATATCTCCGGAACTGTTTGACCTACTGACTTGAAATTTGGTAGACTTGTTTCTTTTATGGAGTGGACATACTCTAAGAACGGATTTTGCGAAAATAATCCTCCAAAGGGCGTTACGAGGGCTTAAAAAGGCTTATATATAAATACATATTTCCGATTTTGATCGATTAGACTTACAGACTTAAAATATGGTAAGCGTTTTTCTTTTGTTGAGTACGGATTTTACCGAAATACATTTTGGGCGAGGCCAAAAGGTAGTTCTACTTCAACTTTAGTAATTCAAGCTATGTCCTTTATCAAGAGGTTAGAGTTATAAAAATGTTTTTAAAAAAATCGTTTGCTTAATGCTAGGACTATATATAATATATATATATATATATATATATATATATATATATATATACGGCTAGTTAGTGATAGAGTGCTTGACAGATTATGGAGATACACTCTTTCAAAAATATTCCTTCAGTGAAAATAGTTGTCAGACTTTGCTAGGGAGGGTTGTTTAAAATAAAATTCTCCAAATGAAATACAAAAAAAGCAACCGACTTCCTTTAAGGTATTTTTATTTTTTAAATATAATCTCCTCCTGTATATAGATATGCAATATTTTCTGGGTTAGTGACACATCATGCTTAACCACTAAGCGAATCATCTTCCCCCGACCAAATTTAAACTTTGTTCCACCTGGCATTAATTGAATATGAGAGAACAGAACCCCCCATCATGAAAATTGGCATGGACTTCATTATCTTTTATACCTTTCTCAACGAAATACTTCACCCTTGCTCATTTCTCGTTCTCCCCCCCCCCATAAATCATTACACGAAAACAACAATAAAGAGTCATACACAACCCAGTTCTGCACCCAGAACACTGATACGTTGTGTGATGATTCATAGAGATTGTTTAATTATATAAGGCTATTGACATCGTGTGGTGATTCTGAAAATGATTCAAACAATCCTCATACAATTTTTTCTTTCATGAGTTAGCTTATTTTATTAGCATTAATAAAAATATTTATGTTATGATGCTTTATAATACACATTCAAATAAATACTGTTAATTCAACACTAAATATCCTCGAAGCAGTCTGTCCTCTTCTTAGTGAAGCTAAGAACTCTAAATTTTAACAAAAAATAAATATATTAGTTCTTTGGTTTTAACTTAGAACCATACTTATCCGAGCGCTCAGGGCCGGCGTTGTTTCTGTCGTCTCGTGGGTTCTAATCCTGATGGCATTGAAAAGACACCGTGTAGAGAAGCTGATGCACATTAAGTCTCTCGAGGCTCAAGGTCCTCACGTTAGTGTGATGCGAAGTTTGGAGACTAAGGTGCATCCTCCTCATCACTTGACTGAGATTCAAAATAACGGACTCTGTTGCCAAAAGCCCACGTGCAGGTTCACAAAAGCAAAGTTAATAAAAATTCAAATTAAATCAAATGATCTTAATGTATAATAAAGAAACGCTTATCCACTATTGATCTAAGCTCCTTAAAATATATTATATTAATAAATTAATAATAATTATAGAGGAACTCAAAATACAGCGTTTAAGAACAAAGAAAAGAAAATCATAAAATTTAAAACTATTATATAATCATTGTAAAAATCTTTCAAAAAGAAAAATATATAACTATATAGTTATAATCATATTATGTATAAAAATATAGCATTTTATCGGATACATTATCTGATAATATTATAGAGAAAGTATGGTGCAGAAATCAGATTATCTGCTTCTTATTATATATGAATAAAAAGAGTATGTAACGAGATGACTATATAGACTTCATATGAAAACTTTCCCCCCTTTAATAAGAAAAATAAAAGAAAGTTTTTTTTTTACCTTTATGAGTTTCAAAAATAAGTAGTAAACTATTTTAAAATATAAATAAAATTAAATAATGTATTGTTACTTAAACTATAATAAAATCATTTTTTTTTTAAAAAAAAACTTATATAACAAAAATTAAATACTACAAAAATGATATTCTTATTCTATATACAAGTATAATATATATAAGGGCTGAATAATTTTAAAACCTTTCCCAAGGATAGCTTTTATTATTAACATTTTACAATTCTGTTTGCTAATTCTAGTTCTGCAAATTAGTCTCTCGCTCATTTCTCGAAGTCTTTAAGCAAATACAGAAGAACCAAAGAGAGAAGTATTAGATAATTTAGTACACTGTGGCGTTGTTGGGCGTAACTGAGAAAAAAATCCGATGCTGTGAATTGCGTTCCTTTTAATGAGGAATTACTACTAAGCCACTTTTTGGTTTCATACAAATTTCACTTGATGTACTTCTATTTCTATCCAAATTTCAGTTAAAATTAGAATATTTTACCATTTCTCCTAAATAATTCTGTTTACTCCTTAATTTAATATATTTAGAGAATAAAATTTTTTAAATGTTCTCTCTCTATATAATTTTTTGTGTAATGCTATAATAAGTTTATTACGTACTATCGCAAAAATGCAAACTTTCAAGATAACTCGCCAAGTGAGCAACCCCGATTTCGCATGTGTCATACACGCTGAATTGACTTGGCAACCCTGTACTCCGTTTCATATAATGTTACCAATATAGTTTCGATAGTACATTATTGCAAGCTCTCGCAGAATAATATTGCAACGATTTCCTGGCCTGTAATCATAGCGTGAGAAGAAAGGCGTTGTCTCATACAAAAACTTATTAACAATCAACGGAACTAAATACTCAACTTTTCAGGAACCTACAAGGGCTGCAGGTTTATCAAAATCTTAGAACTACTAGAAATATTATGTAATGTATTAAATAAAATAAATCATAATATTTTCTAAAAAGCTAAAAAAATCGTGGAACCTTTACTTTAGTAACTTTTTTAATCATATCGTGTAGTTTTCGTTTATCGGTATTTTTTCATATTAATATTTTACTTGTAGACTGATATCATATCCTCGTCGTAGATTTTTCAATATCAGAAGAAAATTAATATTTATTCACAAAATAAAACTATTATGTTGTGAAAAATAATTTATTTACGAAATAAAAATGAAATTTTTAAACTTTTTTCGTAAATAACAGAGATATTTATTTTTGAAGTTATATTTCTTCCAAAAATGTTTTTGCCATATATTTTAAACCAAGTTTATATTATAAATTCAGGCATTCACTTCAGAAAATATATTCACATACTTTTTAGAAGAATGAAAACCATTTGTAAATAATGTTTCTTAAATATGATTAATAGTACTGTTTATATAGATCCAACCACAACTTTAGATCGTCATATATCAATTTTATTGTAACATATAAATTTTGTATAGCACTATATTATATATAAATTACAAGCGCATGAATTTGGCATATCTTGACAACTTTAAACTGCCAAAAATTGGAGTTATGCGTTTAAATATGCATCAAAAGTTTCATTGAGAATATTTTAAGAAAAAAAAAGAAACGATTTAGCTCATTGAAAATGTATTTTCATTTCAAAAATTTCTTGTAAATGAAAAAAAAAAAATATGAGAAAATTTTTCTTGAAATTCTTTATTTATCTATTCAGAAAAACCACATTTTAAACGTACATCATGACAAATAAACATAGATTCATGCTTTTTTTGCATTATTTTTGACAGTTGAGAATTTCAAGTTAGTATAAAGTGTTTTTAGGTAATAGAAGCATTGTTTTTTTTGGCAAGGACAATTTCTTTGATAAGGACAGCTCATTTTTTTTCAATTACTACTATTAGTTCACACTCTCCCTATCTCGTTCAAATTTTTAATCGTTATAAAATACTTTCTATTCATTCATTTAAGTTCAAATACACTATTTTGAGCTTGTAGTGGATGACACTTGATGTTAATGCACTTTTTTCAAATATTATTCATTAATTAAATTAAAAAAATGAATAAATATTATACAAAAAATAGTCCAATAGCATATACAGAAAGGGAAATCATTCGTTGCGTTCCAGTAGCGCAATGGATAGAGCGTTGGACTTCTAATCCAAAGTTCATTGGTTCGAATTCCACCTGGGATGGGGTAATTTCTGTGAACTTGATTTCTTTTTTTACTATACTATTTTATAGAATAAAATTAAATTTAATTGATTAAAAATAGTACAAAACCAAAAAAAAAAAAGAGTCCAATACCCTATATAGAAAGGAAAATGGAGAACTGCAAGGAAAATCGCTTTCTATTTTATCACTTAACATTGTGATTCTACATATATATACATATATTTACATTAAATGAAAATATTTAATGAAAAGTAACGAAAATAAATTTTTTCTTTGTTGATCTAAGTAGGAATTGACTTAAGAAATAAATTTTTTTTTTGCATTACTTGTTTTCATAAAAAAATCAGATCAAGACGAGTCCCAGCATACACATACATGCAATTTTAAATTTAAAAAAATTATCAATATTGTACTAAATGAACGACATTGTAGTCCGTATGATGCACTTATTTCACAGTCTAATCTAATACGAAAAGAATATAAAAATGCAGAGTTAATTCTAAACTAAGAACGGTTATTCTAAGAAAAGACCGTTGTTCAAGAAGTAAGACTACACTTTCAAATATCAATTACAAAAAAAAAATTAATAAATAAAAAATAGATATTTACAGACGGGTTTTGTTTGTTTCATAAAGGAAATGTCAAAGTTTTTTTTTTATAATGTTTTATTGTGCGATTTCAATGTGCGTACCATTGGTTGCGCGCAACACTTCGAGTCTACACCACGCTCCATGAAGCATTGCAGAATCAACAATCTGAATAGCTGCTGTATAATTCAATTTTTCATTCCATCAGTGTCACTAACTGAATATTGGTAAACAATTTTTTTCACGTATCTGTAGCAGAGCAAGTCTAAAGGTGTTAGCTCTAGAGATCTAGTGGGACACGTTACTGGACTTCCTCTTTCCATCCATCGCAAGGGGAACTTCCTCTTACTTCCAAACTCTGGTGTGGTGATGCCAAATTTACGCTGTGTGACAGATTTAAATTCGATAAACCATACTACAACTTGCGCTTTTTCTTGGGGCGGAGCCATTTTGAAAACGGAATGTTGAAAAACGGAGACGTTGTGCTATCCACTTTACCTTTTATTAAACAAAAACTAATATTATCTGTATGGAACATATTAACTTAACTCAGTGGCACAACAGCCCATGGGGACCAAAGCCTACTGTGCCTAACTCAGTATACGTGACCTTGGGCTTTGAGGTGCAAGAGCAGAGGTTCCGGTCAGGTGGTCAGTCCAACGCTAAACCCACAGTGTTCCCACAAGTTCCCAAGCAAGCTTGGTATTCATTTTTCGACCCAATGAAGGGATGACTGGTTGAGTCGACCTTGCCCAGCCCGGAGCTCGAATCTCGGACCTGTAGCGTTGAAGCGCGATGCACTACCATTCAGCCACTGGGTTTCATAGAACATATTAAATCCTAAGTGAAAATCTTGGTTTGCTTATTTTTAATTCGTTTTTGAAAATTTAGCCATATTTTTGGGACACCCTATATTATTAAACGCCTAAATACAGGAAATAATTAAGAGAATATTGCTTAGAAAAGAATATGTAACAGGCACATTAGTCTGGTAGAGATTTTTCTGATTCGAGTCAAAAAATAAATCCCGATTAAAAGAGATAAGATTAGGTTTTTAATAATAAATAATGTGGCACACTGAGCTGCATGTCTTTTTAGGGATGTAGTCGAACTAAACTGAGAAATAGGGATGGGATCTAAGTAACCGGTGTAACCCTTTTTACTTTTGGGGATGACGAATAAGGCTCATCAGATGCAGAGGAATTCAGAGGAGGAACTGAGGATAATCAGGGGAGTGGGGGACCTCTGGATCAGAATTCCATGGAGCATGTCAAGGATATTTTGGCAGGACAATTGAAGATAACCATCCCTCTCAGAGCTAAGAAGTGTCTCAGTGATTTATTATCTCATGACATCATAAGCAGCCTTGTAAAGCAGCTATTCTCGAACTGTACAACCCCAGGGGGGATGATAACACTACGTGGGGGGTATGAGCATATGGAAAAGTCGAAAATATAAAAGATTATTTAAAAAGTTAGTTTACTGAAAGAGGAAGCAAGTAAAATAAACTCTGATATAATAAAAAATTAAAAACACATTTATACTGATATAATATACTCATGAATGTATCAGTACTCCACAATGTATTTCATAATTAATTTATCAATACTATATTCAAAACAAGTTTAATAATTACCACTTTTTCCGATGGGTTTGTCTGGCAGAGCAAAGTTTTTCAAAACAATGTTTAATATTATAAATTATCACTCTAAGTTCTTTTTCTACATTTATCTGAGGTCTACACTTTGTTTTCAATGCAGCCAACGCAGATCATCCGGTTTCACATACATAGGATGGTGGAAATGGTGATAGTATAAGAAACGCTTTTGTTTTCAATGCAGAAAATTAGAAAGGCCAATGGATTTTGTAATTGCTACACAAGTGTATTGATCACAAATGTATATATTGAACAGTGTGTTTATAAGCAGACTTTGAGTTATTGTTACTTGTCTACTCAAACAAAGTGACGGTGGGCAGTAATACTTCAATGATTGTTTATTGAACGACGATTGGTGCGTCGTGCTCCACGGTTAGAGTCTGAATACAAAATATACAGAAAAGATGACTACTAACGCCATCTGCACATGCGAGTCGTAACAGCCAAATAACACCATACATATACTTACCCTATTACTTAAAATATATATAACTTATAAGTAACATACAAAATTAGATACTTATCAAAATAATTCGTACGGTTTATAATTGAGCTCGTAATTGTAGCTTTAACGTCAAAGTACATTATTATAAAATTCAATACATTGTTATTGCATGGGGAAAATCATGATTGTGAAAATTATGCGGTGAAAATTAGGGTTGGAAATTGGGTCACAAGTATTGAAAGTTTGAGAAAAACTGACGTAAAGAGTATAAGTTTTATTGTGGTGTATAGCTGCATTGATGCCCTACTTAACTGCTTTCTTCATTATTTTTAGACTATCGAGCTTTCATGAGCATTAATAATTTTCCTGTTTTAATTTCTATTTACCATTATTTTTTTTATCATCTTTTCAGTAATACTTTTAAGTATTTTCATACCAAAGTCCTCTAGAATTGGTTCTATGGTTTATGAAAGATTCATGAAAATGTGTTTGTTCTTTGACTTTTGCTTTTTATGTATTTAGATAATGTTAATATTTGTGGCTTAAAAAAGTACTTTCTTAAAGTTCTCTCTTATAGTAGAAGGAGAAACAATAACAAAAAAAAGGTAAAGATTTAGCGATACCCTGATGATAAAGTTTGAATGCAGCGACACAAAAATCATAGCATTATAATTTTTTTTAAATAAAATTTCTTAATTTTACGAAATTTTTTCGTATTTCTACAAAATATACATTTACACATTTTTTTTCAGAATCAACAAGAATAAAAAAGAATTTGATAGAAATTTAATTACAGTTTCAAAAGCTTTAAGGGAATTTTTATTTTGATATTTTTTTTTTGTACGCCAAATGTTATATTACTGCATATTATCGCTTATTTAATCGGGTTGATATATAGAAAAATGTTCCATGTAGAAAGTAGTTATTCTAAGAATAATTTTTTTTATTTGCATTGCATTTTACTTTGTTGTCATGGTGAATATTTGTTGAAATTTGTAAGACAGCACTTTAAAATACATTTTCATTTTTAAATCTGAAGATGGGATTGATTTGAAAAGCATTTCTAAACATAACGTATTTCTCTTATGCACAAAGTGAGAGCGATTAAGATGTTGAAAGTATTTTCCTTTGCACTTCTATCTAAAAGTTTCGAAAGCGCATTTGTACTGCTCTTTCATCCAGCAAAATAAAAATCGAATTATTTTACTCCAGATTTTGTCAACTTATATATAATGGATGTCTCATAAGTATTCGCAAATCAAATGCTCTCTAAGATGTAAACCTTTGCAAAATCGCTTCCGCATTTCAATACACATATGACGAGTAAGAAAGAGAATATATAAGTGCTCAGAGATCTGAAAATTCATTCCTTGCTTTTCAGCGCATGTACTACTACTCGTAAGAAACTATGAATCCTTATGAAACAAATATCTATTATTATACGAAGGGTGATCAGAAAAGAAAGGTTACAAGTCGAATAAAGAAATATTTATTAGCAATACAGAAAATACAAAAGGGCATTTATTTAGGCATTTATCAGAAAGCAGAACCAACTTGTTAAACCCGTCTCTGTATAAATTAGGTCCCTGTTCATTGAACCAGGTCTCGGCGGATGTTTTCACGGCACTGTTTTGGAATATCGTAGCACATTAGAAACGATATACTGCACGCTACCATAGCTCAGTCCCAGCTCTGACGAGATTTCACTTAGAGTTTCACCCATCGATTATTTTGAATCATTTTTTCAATTTGTGCCGAGTTGATTTCTGTCATTGAAGAACTTGGCCGGCTGCTCCCTGCTATATTACGGTTTTTGACATTCTGTCTGTGACACCATTTCGCTACATGCCTGCTCATTGCTTCTTCACCATAAACTTCCATGATTTGACTGTGAATGTCAGACGTGGACCCATAAAAATCGAATTACGGCTTTACACTTCCAAACGAGACCAATTTCCTAAGCTTTTGCCATTTCAATCATCTTGAACCATCTGGGAACTTTCACTACCTACCCGCAAAGCAGCTGAATGACAAGTAGCGCAATTTGTCTCCAATCTGGGGAAACAAAATTTCTCCACAATATGTAGTTTTCAAATGCTGTGACTTTTTTTCTGATCATCCCTCGTAGTATATTTAATACTAAAGTGGCTGTGGGGGCCTAGTGGTTGTGATCTGTGGACGGATTGTCACGTGTTCGAATCCTAGTGCCACTTAAGACCTGCTGTGTAAAGGGGAAAGATGCCCGTCGAGGCTCAAAGTCCTTCCTTATGGCATTGTGTGGAGTGAGTGAGTAAGGGAATATTGAGGTCACACTGTTCAGCTACACGAGGGCTTTTGGCGACGGACCGCGTAATTTTGAACCATGGTCAAGTGACGCGGACGACACCTGAGCTGGCACCCCCCTTCTCTTAACTACCACACCACACCAATGGGAGGACGTTTGAGCTCTCGACAGATTTACTTTGCATCGCGCCCCTACACGGCGGGACTTGGCATTGTGTGGAAGTTAGAAGAGAGGTGTGTCAGCTCAGGTGTCGTCATCGTCATTTGGTCGAAGTCCAAAAATACGAGGGTCATCGCCAATAGCGCTCACATAGCTTTACAGTGTAACGTTAATAAAGCTCTCACTTATTTAATACTTTGTGCACGCCTAAGTAATCCCAATCTGTCACGTATAATAGACATACGTTTTTCACAGGAAGCGTTTGGTAAATTCGATATCTCATCAAATCCTGTCTGCTGCAACTAGTTGTTTCTGGTCATGAACTCGTAGCCCGCATTGTTTCTATCTATTTGGAGATACTAGAGACAGCATGAATGAGTAAATATTAACGTCGCAAAACTCAGCTACTCGAGGGATTTTGGCGACGGACCTCGTAATTGTGAACCGGGGTCAAGTGATGTGGACGACGCCTGAGCTGGCACCTCCCTCTCCTAACTTCCACACCACACTAACGGGAGGACGTTTGAGCCTCGACATATTTAACGTACATTGACCCCTTCTCTGCATGGTGGTACCAGATTCGAACTCATAACACACCACCCTTACTTTAACCACTAGACTACCGCGGCCACCCAGAGACAGCAATGCGAACGTACGGAAGATTCATTTCTTAAAACAGTTGATAGATGTTAAATCTGTGGAGGATTAATGTTCTTGTATTGTAGTGATGTGGAAGTTGATGGAGAGGGGGGGGATCTACAGATATCAACCTCGTTATTTGAACATGGTTCCAAATAACGAAGTCCATCCCTAATTGTCCTCGTATTGCTTTTAAGAGTGACAGTAATAATGAATTAGTATTTGAGGCACATGGGTCAACTAAGCCGAGGACCTGGGCTTAGTTGGCTCTCTTCTCATTCTGGACTCAACCTACATAAAATCATTAAATTTTAATTATTTTTGTCGTTAAATGTTATTCCTGGACATATTCTTCGAAAAGCTGGGAATTTCGAAATATATGCCAACTGGCAACACAGTAGCAGGACTGTGCCGTGCTCATTCTTCGTGTCTAGGCCTAGGCCTACCACCACACACCGTCATTATTCATTAAGTCGAAAGGTGCCAATCAGATGAGTTGATTTCCGAGATTTTTAGTCACACACATTCATTTGTTACAGTTTACCATTTGTATGTGTATTTGACAATATATGCAAAACATTATCTTCTTAAAAGGTAGCACGTGGAGCCTACTTCTGCATAAGGGCTCAAGTCCTCAGGACATCAATGAATGAATGATTGAATTTGCTTTTAATAGGCCCGTATCCATTCATGTGCACAAGAGATTTAGTTAAAATAAAAAAAATTCAAACCGTTTTCTTTTATTCCCCTCTTACAAATTCAACATCGCATTCCGTAAACTTTCATGGTCACGATATAGTTATCAATGATGTTCAAGTCGCGCAACGTTTTGAAATCCTGATTTCAATAATACATCCGTCGTGGTAAATATTTAAAGCTATTGATCATTAAATGGAATGATGAGCTCCAGATTTTTCATGTGGTGTCGCGGAAACATTAAGGAAAGGGGATAGATATTAGCTGAGATGTCATCCTCGTTATAAAATACTTGTTTATAATACGATGTTCATCATGAATGATCCTTGTGTGGTATAGCCGTAGAACACTATTAATTCCAACAAACCAAATCGTATTGGATATAATTGGATATATTTTGGGATTTTGAGGTGTATTTCTATTTATATGAAATAATCAGCGTTTGGATATGGTTGTGAACGTGTTCTAAATAATGTTTCAATCCTCTTGCATATCCAAGTCTTGGTTCTGCTTAGGATCCATCGTTTCGGAGGCTGGGAGTAATCTAAAGAGACTCAGTCCACATGTCAAAGTGATACAAAGTTCAAGAGAGGTGGACGTCAAGTCGGATATCATATCGATACCTGACTTCAAAATTAAACCTAGAGTTCTTCCATCAATATAATCCTGCTAAATAAATTAATTAAAACAATAACAAACAAGATTTTCGTTTAAAGGGAAAGAATAGAACTCAAACTGGGTTTATTTGTGCTCTTTTTTTAGTGCACAAAGGCCGATATTAGTCTTTCTGTCATGATTCCATTATCACTTAGAAATGCCCACTCGCGTTGTATACAGAAAAGTATTAGTGGATTATGTATGAATCTACCAATTCTTTCCTGTATTCAACGAGTTAAAAGTTTTGGCTTCTGTATCTTATCAGCAAATGAACATTTAATTTTACTTATCAAAAGGTGCTTATACTTCATTCATGTTTAAATTTATTACATGTGTCTTTTTCTAAAATTTGGTGCAGATAGCTTTAACGGTTGGGCTTAGCCTAACATGCTGTAAATCATATACTGCTGCCACTTCTTTTTGTCTAGTTTATAATTAAAAATTTCTCTTTGTATTATTTACTCTTAAGTATCTTAAAGCTGATTGAAAATAAAAATTTTATCGTGAACTTGCAAATATTATACAAAAGATTTTGAAAACTAAGGTTTGATAGCTCTTCATAAGATTCTCTCTCTTTCCCTCCTCTTAATGGTGACAACAAATACCGTAAGGACATTGTGTTAACAGATAGCTTCCAATTTCAGAAGGAATAAAATTCTGTGAATATTGACACAACGGATTATTCCCCAGAATAAAACTATTTGAAAACAAGTTGTTCTTTGATATCAAATCTTGATCCACCGTAACTAGAAATTGTTCTACAGGGTGTCCCTAAAATAGCATACAAACACTGCACTGTCGGATTCCTCGTTGGGAGTTCATAAAAATACCTGTGAGGGTGTCAGCCTATTCGGCACCCCCTCTCTCCGTCTTGCCTACCTAAAGGTGTGGGGGGGGAACAAATCATCACCATCAACTTCCACAATAACTATTATTTTATTTCTCTTCAAACACACTTAATCAATCACAAGTGAAACTACAAAAGAAAACCCTAGGAGTGACTTATAAAGCGAGCTATCTAACCTCAATGACTAACTCTAAGTAAACCCGACTACGTGAACTAGACAAGGAGAACAAGCTCTAATGAACCGATAACTAAATCTAATTTCATCTATCTTAGATCCTCAATCTTAATAATTTAATCTCTTAGCAATTAGTTCCTTAACTCGCGCTATGTTTGTGAATGAAATATTCTAATATTCACATTTACGTAACACTGCAACAGCTCCCCGGCTCCTTCTATCTTACATCTACAAAACCTATATAGACTTTATATAGTCAAACTAATTTAAATATCATGGTTTCTTCTTGAGAGGTTGTGAATTAATGTGAATGCTAGCCTCAAAGTTTCCCCAAGAGGATTAATGGAAAAATGACGCGTATAGATCCGTCACATACCTAAAGAACTGTACCTGTATAATCCATAGTTAAGGGAAAAAATACGGTAAATGATGATGTACGAATAAGGATGCATGAGGGTTAATGATGGGGCTCCGGACCATTTCTGTGCTCCTGTAAGTGATTAATTGGATATGACATTCTCCGGACGCTGTATAGAATGAGGGGGACCTGTTCTATGATCACCGCGGTCACCAGATCTCATACCATTGGAATTTTTTTGCCTATAGGAATATTATCAAGGAATTTTTGTATTGAGTCGAAGTGACTGCACAAACAAACTTTGTTACTCGTCTGCATCCTGTTTGTACTTTGGTGGACACAGCGATGTTGTGACGTATGAGCTCATCCATTCCTCGCCGTGCTCAAGCATGCCTCGATGTGCACAGTGGACATTGTGAACATCTGCCTTTATAAATATTTACAAATACTGCTGTCGATGGGTCTAATACGGATGTGACGTCATATTTTGTTTTTTGTACTTTTCTCGTAAATTATGAATAGCGTACAGATACAGTTCTTAGGGAATTTTCATGTTCTTCCAACAAGGAATATGGCTGTACAGCAGCGTTTCTCAAACTGTGGGGCACAATTACCTTAGAGGGCGTGATAATCCTATCAAGGGGCCACGAGTACATGAAATGTCAAAAATAAAAGATTTAAAAAAATTATTAAAATTTACTGAAGGAATCAATACAAAATACATTCTGAGACAATAAAAAATACACATTTACAATGATATGTTGTTGTTGTCATGTCCTTCCCGAAGGTAAAGAATGAAAGTAGCCAGAGCCTGTGAGACAGGTTGGACTTCTAAACGATAGATGGCGACACCACCTATCTCCACCTCCACAATTTATTCATGGAACTGAAGGGGAGGGAAATATTCTCCAGCTCCCTGCACTCGTGGTTTCTGCTGCAACCGCCCTCAAGACTTTCGGACCCACTGATTCAACGAGCACGTACTCCGTGTGTACTCTGTGGTATTTAGTGGCATCGGACATCGAACATAGTCCCTCCGGTCTGGAGTCCGATGCTCTGACCACTAGGTTACCCACGGCCCTAATACAAAGATATAATATACTTATAAATGTATCAGTACTGCATAATGTATTTGATCATTAATTCATCAATACAAAATTAAGAACAAGTTTAATAATTAATAGTGACCCTATGGGCATTCGTACAAAATTATATGCAAAATTTGATATCTTGATAATTTGTACAGTTTATAATTAAAGTCGTATTGTAGCTTTAGCGTGAAAGTAATATTGAATTCAATATATTATTATTGTATGGATGGGGGGGGGGCGCCATAAAAATTATGACTGAAAATTGGGTCGCAAGCATTGAAAGTTTGAGAAGCACTGCTGTACAGAGTTCGGGTGCTATTTTTGGGACGCCCTGTATTTTTTTAATCTAGATGACTAGAAGATTTTTTTAATCTAGATGATTAGAAGATTTTATTAATCTAGAGAATTTTTTTAATATAGATTACCCCTCTTTCCAATCAACTTTTATAAAATCTTGCCTGCCATCATTTGTCCCCATAAGCTGCTTAGTTGTCATTATGTTACAAGTTAGTTTAACTACTTTATTAGTTAATGATAATTAATAATTGTTTTTCCTTCAACACCAATAAGATGTTATCCCTTTTTTTATTTTTTTTTTTTTTTTTGTACATCATTCATGTAAGGCGAATGATTTAATATTTTTTTTAACTCAAAAAAACCAATGAAAACCAAAAGAAAAAATCCGATTAATTGTTAATTTTTTATTTTTCGAACACAAAAAATAAGGTTAATTATTTTTAGTGAATCAAATAAGAGATCAACAAGTTTTTTTCCCCTTGGTGATTCAATTCTTATAAATTTGCAACCCCTAAACATCTGCCCTAAATCTTGTAATTTTTATTTGTGCATTTTTAAAGACTAAAGAAAAAGATGACAACATTTCTGACTTAAAAAAGAAATCCTAGCAATAAAAAATTGCGGCTTTACGTTCTAATTTCCATTTGTTATTTATTTTCGGATCTAAACATTTGTGTATTCCTATTTGTAGCTTAATGAGGTAAACTGGAAAAGTAAAAAGGGGTCAAAGAAGCAGAGGAAACTGCACAAACATAATAATTAAGTGTGCTATCAATTAAACCATACATAGTTTCTTTCTACCATATAACATTTCCTCAAAGTTTCTATTGTAATGTAAAGGAAAAATAAGAATACTAATTAAGAGTTTATTTATTAAAATTTGTCACTTAAGTATCTTTGGTCCAGTTGTAAAGGACACTTACACAAATAAAAAGTGTTACATTTTATACAAATGTTTTCTTCTTTTACTTCTTTTTAATCAAATTAGAATTTATAAGCAATTGTTAAGTAGGAAATAAATATTACTTTATGAAACATCTAGGAATGAGAAGTTTTTACGGATTTAAAAAGTAGAATCCTAAATACAGTTAAAATTCCAACTATAAAAAATAGAAGGACATAGATAAACGCGTCGAACATAGGAATTGTATAGAATTACAATTACATATACCTTGATTTCCATAAAATAAAGTCTGAAACTTTTATTTCTTTTTTATACTGATAAAGAAATGTCAAGAGTTATTTTTAGGGTTCTGACGATAGTTTATTTATAGTTGAATATAAACATTTTTGTTAATGATGTTATTTGCTTATATTTAATCATATTAATAATTATTATTATGCAGTTCAGTAAATGTCATGTTACAGTCTATCTATCTGATAATTTTGAATGAAGACTATTTTTAATAAGAGACTTTTTGTTACGAACATTTAAAAGAAAATTAAGGAAAAATACTTCAATCGATATTTTATTTTCCTAAATCTCCCCTTTTCCACAATTTTAAGGCAAAATTTGTTTCTAAATTTGAGAAGCTTTTAATTTTACAGTCGATGTTTTTGAGGAAAACCAAACTCGAATCTTTAAATCGATTCATTCATCTTAAACCATTAAATTGTTCGTGTCCTATTGTTGTTATTCATCTGCTTAACTATGTATAACAACTTAGACCATTAGACTATGTTCCAAAAGACGTGAATTCAACCGAATCGTAATCTGCTTTGATAACTTTGAGAAACGTTTGTTGGTTGTGAATGAAATAGGACGCACTGTAAAGAGATGTATTGAGGGTGCAATATCAAAACTCTTTTTGCTTTTTCAGAGTTTTTTTCTAGAGTTTCTTCAGAGTCCTGTATCTAGTGTGATCCTTTCCGAACCCATCCAATGTAGTTAGTGCACTTGTTGCTGGGTATGTTGCATAATGAAGTTATATATTTTTTATTTCTTTCACAAAAATCTTGAATCTAGAGTGTCTGCTTTCGAACCTTGATAAAATGGATTTTAACTATCTGATACCTGTAAGCAATAAAGGATACGTGGGCAATGTGAACAGAAAACGACGAATTCCTCTGTGTGAAACACACATACTTACATTTTTTGCACAGTAAAAGGCAAAGGATATGCACAGGATATTTAAGGTATCCAACTACTTTTGACAACTTAAAAAAAAATGGAGGTATGGGGATTTTTTTGTTGTTGTTTTTAGATTTGTTTAGTACATTTTATGAATAATATGCTAAAATTAAGAAGAGAAAAAGAAATAATTATTACTAAAATGGAAAATTATAAAAATTGTGTGTGTGTGACAAAAATAGCATAAACGCGGCCCATTCTGTACCAAAAGTTTATGAACAAATTTTCAATTTTTTAAAAATTCTGATGTGTTGCTGTGTTATTCTCTTTTGAAGGGATCTTCAAGATAAGAGATATTTTAATTTTTACAAAAGCTAGAGCACTTTATCTTAGTTGTTATATGAAATTGCTTAAAAAAAATGTGATTATATTCACATAAGGGACTGTAAATTTTGTAATGGTGAACAGAAAACAATTGACAAATCTGAAGTTTAAAACACTTCTACTATTATACAGAGCATACATAAAAAATTGCACAGTTAATTATTTTCAAAACTTTTTAGCAATCGCTGTCCACGTTTGAGTATTTAAAAAAGAACAATGCAGTTCGAGTAAAATACGTTTTAAAGTATGACATCTTGCTTAAAGTAATGGCATCTGCTTTTACTAAAACATTTGTAAACGTGGTATTTTTATAAAGCTAATAAGATGGCCTATAAAATAAATCATAAAAAAATTGTCAATTTTTGGCAAAATTCACAATTTTAGTGTTGTCGGATACCTTAACATCAAAGGAGACAAGCTCAGTGTATGTTGTAGAGAAGAACTGCAATTTTGTCTGATAATCGGTTTCTTTATAATCAACGACTGAAGATTTTCATTGTGTGTGTGTGTGTGTGAAGGGAGACAGATCTTATATGAGTGAAAATTTGGGATGAATAGTTACAACATCAGAGTTTAGACTACAATAATGGGTTCACAATTTAAGATGCTAAATATTTCTTTTGCTGTGAATGCTTTTAAACGCAACGGGGAAGGTTGAGATCTCACAAAACACTGTTTAACCCTGTTTCATTGTTCTAAACCAGTGATAGCTTGGGAAATCATAATAGTTTTTCCATTCTAGCTAAATTTCTCTTTTTTCGTTAGTCATGGTTCCATGTTCTTGGTTCTTTCGGTCTGATCTTAAGATGTTTTAGGATTTATTAGTCTTATTTTTAATTTATTTACTGCTATATATATATACGGCTAAAACTCTATTCTATCATGACTATAGTTATCTTAGGTATATAACTACTTTTTATATATTTTTGTAATTTATATATATATATATATATATATATATATATATATATATATATATATATATAACTATCTTAAATTTAAAAAAATTTAGAATTATTTAACATAAAATCCTTGTCTTACATTTTTAAATAAAAATTGCTAGTATTTTAAATACTCCTAATATTTCTTTTAATCTCGAAAAAGCGAATGCATCCGTATTAAGAAACAAAGAATAAATAATTCATCAATATTTTTTGTTATTAATTAACCAGAAAGTTAGGAATAAAACTGGGATAACTTAAATGTGTAAGGAAAAACAATAACCATGCTTAACCTAAGACGCTCAGTTTTATTCTGCTTATCAATCAAGGCAATAAATTTTTAAGCAAAAGCTACTATAATGTACTTAGAAAATTCGGTACATTTATGTAAAATTTTTGCTGCGTTAAATTGTAAATTCTGACGCATGCAATTTTAAAATAAATATTTATTTGATTTCAGAAAGCTTTATTTGTCAGCATAATGTATTAGTGTTTTAGAATCTTTAATTTTTTTTCTGTTTTCTATATAGAATTATATTGTAATATATAAATGTGGGAACAAGCATACACATTTACTGTAATGATACACTTTTAATTTTAAAAATAAATAAGTCAAAAATACTGGACCAATCTGAAAATAATACTCATATTTTATTAGAAAACTATTCCCCTTTCCCAAACTAAAAGAAACCATACAAAATATTAACATGTTATAATAAATTCACAATTTTAAAGAAAACTATAGCTCTTTTACCTAAGTAAAATTTATAATATAACTGAAATATAGTTCCAATAATTTTTATTCGGCAAAATATTACAGTTATTGCACACATTGTGAACAATAACTTTAATTGCATCTCTCTATTTATAAAATCTTTTTGTGATGCTGCAATAAATGTATTTAGACATATAGAGGTATAGTAAATAAAAATGGATCGTAAAAAGTTGAATTAAACTGAAGAGGAGCGCTAAGAATGATTTGGATAGCCCCCTCCCACACACCACACTGTCGAAAAATCCACTTACGTCATAGATCGTGATGTTATAGATTTCTCCGGTAATTTCTAGAAGCATCCATATGGTCACCAAAAACAGTGAATTCAGAGAAAAAGGTAATTAGGAACACTGTTTTAGAAGAGTCACTAAATTGAAGCACAAATTAAAATAGGAAATACATAGGTAGTAAATACATACTAGGAAATACATAGGTAGGAATACAAAATAGGAAACACATACTAGGAAATACATAGAAATTACCGTTTTGCAATTTGAGCAATGAGTATGAAAAGTTGTATAATTCGTACAATGGGGGACGGTCCACCGTTAAGCGGATAGGGTTGTCTCTTCCCTTTAGTTCTTTAAAAAAAATTTTCTTTTCATTTTTTTACAGCTTTTGTATTATAAGAGTAGAAAAGACTATCATCTATAAAATGCTAAGAATTTTCGAATTATTTAACATCGAAAAACTGTTATTTAACAAAAAAATTTTTTTTTGATGCACTCTTGGATTTTTTTGATGTTTTCTTTACTCTTGGTTGCTGGATATTTGTTGGAGTGATTTCGTGAAAAGGGACGGAAATGCGTAACAGGAAGTCGGGGAAGCGCACGCTGTTTGATTTGACCAATCAGCGCACTTGGTGGTGTCTCTTCGCTACCCTCGTCTCGGGGTTCAACTCTAGTAGCAGTTAAGCCGCCAGCCTTCCGCACATACCAGCAAGTCTTATTAGACTTCATCCAGAATAAACTTGCGATTCTTACGCTCAAATGTCAAAGTCTCAGGGCTCGTTGTGTTTGAAAATGGACAAACGGTCATTTTGGTGGTCGCATACATTTCTCCGAATCAAACAGTTAAAAAAATTAAAGATTTCCTGCATTTTGTACTTTTACCGTATACCGAAGGTGGTTCTGCTCTTTAAAAAAAAAAAACTATCACTCGCTTCTCACGTACGTTAAATCATGTTTTCCCGTTTCAGACGATTTTAATATGTAGAATATAATCATTATGCTAAAAATCATATTTTATACAATCAGTTTTTCAAGACTAGAAAATAGCAATCAATGAAACACTTTTTACCTTTAAAGTATCGGTAACGAACTAAATTTGTGTGACGCATAGTCACATGTTAATGACAAGCAAGTGCTTCTAGCCAATTAGTTCCTAAATTCATCTGACGTCGTAATAATACGATAAATACAATCATGTGTTTCTAGCTAATCAGTTTATGCGCTTTGTTGTATGTGTTGCCAACTTCTGCTATTTGCAGAAACTTTCTTTTAAAAAGCATATATTGTCAACAATAATAACGTATAAGTAAGCAAATTTAAAAGTACACAAATAAAATGAGGATTTTAAATTTTTAAATTTTTCTGATGAATTTTTTGTTTTTTTGCATTATATTTGAGGACCTATGCCACAAATATGAAATTATATCGAAATTCTACAAATGGAACAACAAGTACAAGCTAGTTTAATATTAGTTTTGAATTAAGTCGAGAACACATGATTGCCTGTATCATGTGACCTCATAAATTCAACTCATTGTTAAATACTTCTATAAAAAAATTTCAGTTAAGCACATGATGCTAATTTATGGAATTTTTTTTATCGGACTTAATTGATCGATTAGATATGCAATGTCAAAATTCTGGAGCATATGAAGATTTAAAATGAGATTGCTTAAACATGAACAAACTGCAATCCTATATTGATTTTCATTTCATGAGTAAATAGTTAAAATATTTTTAGCTCGGAGAAAATTAGAAAAATTATTAAATTTTTTAAATCTACAGTTCAAAAAAATCTTTTTTTAGCGACTTATATTATTTTGAAACTCTTCGTTAGGATATTTTATAAAACTTCAATATGATTTTTAAAATGATAACGTTCTATGGATTCTGGATTTCATTTGCTACACTTGTGGGGAACCAAAATTCTTGTAAAAAATTCTAACAAATTGTATGAAGAATTTAAATAACCCATTCATTAAACTAATTAAAGATTTTTAGATAGTCGAGAATAACTGCATATCTGACCTTCATAGATAAAATAATAGTGCATATCTTTAGGTAACAATATGAGGTATACAAAATAATTAAATTTAAATAGGAAAAAGGAGATAAATAATTTGCCACTAAATATTCGAGGTTTGAAATTACTCTGTGTCTAAAATTATTGCATTCACATAAATTAATCTGTATAACTGCTACAATGGTGGGGTTGACGACATCCCTCCTTAGGAAGTAAAGCTGTTAACAATACCAATATCTCTTTTCGATCATCAAAAAACATTTTCGTATACTAGACTAGAAAAGATTAGTATATTACAGTTCATTTTATGGTTACATAAGCAAATTTGAGAAACAAATGTAGGATCTCTAGAAAACGTATAAAATCGATCGAACAAACAAAACCACCTTTACAGAATGAAGTAACTAAATATAAGAATTGGGTTTCACAACTCATCATTTTTAAATTCAAAGTCAAGCAATATATAGTTGATAACTGAAATTTTAATAAATCTGAACTTTTCTCTCTAATTCAGTCTGATTAGTTTTAAATTGTAGAGTTTCAACTATTAGCTTTGTTTAATCGCAAGCTGTGAAAATTAATTCGCTTGCATACCTCATTATCAAAATGAAAATTCATGAATTTCGAAATAAATACTCTTAATAGTCAATGTATCTTCCAAAACGCGTCGCAATTAGTCCCTGCATAGATGTTACTAATATTTTTTTTTTAAATAACCTTTTAAAAAGCTTGGATTCCAACTAGAGCCTAGGTTTCCTTAAGTTTACCTATTTTATCAAGATTATTTCAAATACAATGTGTGATATTAAAAATGAAACACTAAGAAGAAATGGCCAGAAAAAATCATGCTAATATCAGGTTAGGTACACGTCACCGAGAAAAGTAATTGTGAAAGGCACACGTTCAATAAGATAATAAGATATAAGGAAAGTAACCTGCAGATTGGGCAATATCCGTACCGTTATTCCTGCCTGGAAAGTCGATGCGAGATTTTTGGTTCTCTTCTCAGAGGACACTTGTAGCCTAGAATACAATATCGTTTCGAATGACATTATTATGAACATTTCGATAGTGTAGTTGTGATATTACGAAAAGGAATAGTGATAGATGGGTGTACTCCTTTAAATGTTTTAATCAAAGGATCTGTGATTGCTCAGAGATAACTCTGGGAATCTTAGAATTTCAAGCAAGAGCTTTCAGAGGAGCGTATGGATCTGATTTTTTTATTTATTTATGGACGATAATGTTCGTGCATATCAAGCAAATCGCGTTGATGAATTTCATGAAATTAAAACCATCGATTGAATACCGTGGTTAACAAAATCTGATTTGAATCCGAGAGAGCATTTATGGGACTACCTTGAAAAAGTATTTGAATGGAGGCATTCTGTCTCTAGAGATATAAATCCCCTGAAGATTGAATTGTTGGAGTAACGGAGCTTTATCCCTCCAGCTTTGGTTATGAATGTTGTTGCCAATGTTAAGCCTCATTGTGAAATATATCAGAAACAATCAAATTAAACATCAAATTACCTTATTTTTTCCGAATACTTTTTATTTGAGCTCTCGTCATTCTTCTTGTCCTTTAGGTTGCTTCAAGCTACATTTTTGTATCACATGTAGTGTTCTTAAATTTTTTCGCTACGTTTCTATGGACGAGTATTGTAATGTTATGCACAATTCCACACAGATTTATAAGTCCTCGAGAAATACATGATTTTATTCATGTAAGGATGATTTTGGATCTCAGCGTATTCTTGCACTGCGCAATTTCAATTTCTTTTATACTTCGATTATATATGGCAACCTGTTTCTATTATATTTACCTTTTAAATTTGCCAAATTGACATTTCAGTGCGTTCTCACCCAAATCAGCAAACCTCCCCACACCCCAAAAGTGTTAGATACACAAACAGTTTAACAAATTTGAAAGAAATATGATACTATCCCGCACTGACGAGGTTTCGGGATTCATAATAAAAAAAAGAATCTAAAACCTACTTCCTCAAATAAAGACAAGGTTCCAATAGCACAATGTCACAAATGAAGAGGGGAAATGCGGGGAAATAATACATATGCACCTGACAGTGTTATCAAATTACGTAAGATAAGTTTAAAATTACACTGATGGCCACCGTAAATGCAAAACCCTGAAGGAAGCACGCAATTAACATGAAATTTACAATATGCATTAGCGAAGGTGAGATATGCAAATGATCAGAATTTCAGCGCAGACACACATCACGCACGCCTGTGGCGCCACCTCAAAGCGCTATTTAAGGCTTGGAGATTTCGATGATTCAAGTTCGGCAATTGTGTTTTTCTTATGGTTTTTTCAAAAAACGATCAGTTATGTCTCGTAGAAAACAGCGATCAGCTTTTGATCAAGTATCCGAGTTCGACAGAGGAAGGATAGTGGCCTACCGAGATTGTTGATTATCTTTCAGGGAAATCGGTAGTCGTGTTGGATGAAACCAAACAACTGTAATGAGGATATGTGACCGTTGGATACAGGAGGGTACGTCGGACCGACGTGGTCGATCGCATCCACCTCAGTGCACCACTTCACGTGAGGACAAGCAAATTGTGCACATGGCAGTGACTGATTGCTCATTCACATCATGAACAGTCTGTAACGGATCATTCAGTGTCTGCACGTACCATTCGACGCCGTTTACAGAAGAGTGGTCTGTCCGCAAGACGTCCATTGCTTGGTCTACCCTTGACGCAGAACCACAGACGTCTCCGCCGCCAATGGTGCGATGAAAAAAGTATGTGGGCGGCACAATGGAATGAAGTTGTCTTTACTGGCGAGTCACGCATCGGTCTGCAACACCACGATGGTCGGATTCGAATCTGGAGACACCGTGGAGAGATGATGCTGAACAGCTGCGTTATGCACCGCCACACTGGTCCTGCACCGGGTATTATGGTATGGGGCGGTATTGGATATCACTCTCGCACTCCTCTAATACGCATTGACGGTACTTTAAACATCCAGCGCTACATCTCCGAGGTGTTGTAGCCAGTTGTCCTTCCTTACCTTCAGGACTTGTTCACAGTCATATTTCAACAGGATATTGCGTCACCACACGTGGCACGCATTGTACAAAGGTTCTTCGTCAATCACCAGATTGAATTGGTTCCCTGGCTGGATCGCTCTCCGGATCTTTCGCCGATAGAAAACATGGGGTCTATGGTTGCTCAACGATTGACCCAGATTACACCCCCTGCTGCCACACCCGATCAAGTTTGGCAACGTGTGGAAGCTGCTCGGTCTGCTGTACCCCAAGAACACACTCAAAGTCTCTTTGAATCAATGCCGAGGCGTGTGGCAGCGGTGATATCCAACAATGGCAGCTACTCTGGCTACTGATTCTGGCAGGAACCACACTTCACAGAAGTCTATAAATTTAATCATTTGGTATTTGGTCAACATGTTATCTGCAAAATCAATTTTGTTGTGCTATCTCTTGTCTTTCTTGGTTTTGCATTTACGGTGGCCAGGAGTGTATTTCAATATATGTATTCTATATTACCAGCATTCTCTTATGAAATTTGACCAATTTGAGGAAAATTTTCTTTGCCTCTGAGAATGTGTAATAATTGTCTTTAAGATGGCATAAAAATATCTTTTTCATTTGAAGTCTTTCTTTTCATCTAGATAAAATTTGTTGACATGAGACATTGCATCTTTGGTGATTTATCACGAGGCACGCTGTTGTTACGAAAATACCAGTATTTTCGTATGAGTATCAGCTCATTTTAATTAAACAACATTATCTTTGATTCGTTAGAATCTCGAAACTGCGATCTTCAAAAATATAGTATAATATATAACACAATTAAATACTTTTTCTTTATTACCATCCGAATTTTCGAAGCCGGATCCGTGCATTTTGGCTTGTTTTCATGAGGTCTTAATGTAACTCAAAGCGAAGTTTCAACAATATATCTCTTTGAGAAAAATCACCAAAACAAGGGGAAAAAACGCTCAATAGTATGGTTATATCTAAAAAGTATCCACAGCGAATTATTTTATATTTATATTTCTTTAACTTTCGTTCTCACTTCAAATACTTTGGTACGAAACATATTCAGGCAAAGCTAGTGCGAATACCAAAATATTTGAATTATTTGGGAACAAACTGAATTTCTTAATCGTGCTTTCTGAATTAATGTCTTACACACGCTATCATTTTCAAAGTTTGCAGTATTGTTATAATTCAGTAGTCAAAATCATAATACATTAGAGTTGTGAATATTTACGTATTATACCATCGCCACACAAACGAAAAGACATCACTAATTTAAAAAGTGTCTTCAAATATACTGTCATCTTTATTAATACTGTCTTCCATCATGCACAGAAACACTATCCCCTATTGGCTGTATATCGTTGCACATAGTAACGTCTTTTGATTTCAAGAAACTAGTTAATAATATAATATGTAAGAACCGAGTTATAATAGCAAATTAGACTATAGTTTCGCCACCTAATTGGTGACAAAAAATGTCGCCAAATCAAGGCGAGATATTCGCAACGAGTAGGCAGACCTTCTAACCGGAGAGAAAAATGTAACCTTTGAAAAAAGAGTTTTTGTACAGGTTTTAAGCAATGGCCAGTAAATTCCTTACGGTCACTTTGCAATTTGACAAAAACTCTTTGGTGCCAAAAAAAGATAAGGGGTAAAACTAGGAACTTGCTGAGAATTCCTTTATAATTTGCATGTGAATTACATTTTTATTGTTAGATTAGTTACATTTCGAAAAAAAATCATTATAATTGGCTAAATGTTTTATTCAATGCGATTCCTTTCATTTATAGTAGTAAAAGTTCAATTTTAAGATGTTCTTGATTATTATTAAAAAGTTTTGAATAAACGAATTTGTGATTAAATTTGAATCAGAAATTTAATCTAAATGTACCCCAAAACTCGTAACTCAACAATTTTCTTCAAATCTCTCTCAGTTTTTTTTGCACTTAAATTAATTAAAATTAACCATCATTTGGGTAAATTAAGTTCACATCTGTTTATCTTGAAGTGGTGTTGAATTGGTTAAAATATTCTTTTGACACGTAGTTTTTGTAAACAACGTTATCAAGATATTCTTGTTGACATTTTTGTTCTCGAGCAAGTTGCAGATTCAGAGAATCAAGTTTCTTTTTCCTCTCCACCTCTCGGTTCTTTTGCTCTTCTTCTAAAAGTAATGACATATTTTCTTGATGAATTAATTGTTCATCCCATTGAGCCCTTTCGTAATTTTCGTGTTCCTTTCTTCTTTGTTTTTCCACCATCTGTTGTATTCGACCTTCATGAAATTCTTTCAACTGTTTTTCGCTCATGCCTTTCCATCTGTCTGTTACAACACGGTGGGGCCCTAATGTACTTCTGGCTACGGATGGATCTTCAGTCAGAAGCTCACTGTTGATGTTGAACTGTATATCATTCCTTTTTTCAATGTCCTCCACTATTTTGTCCCTCATGACACTCTGTCTCTTTTCGTGCGCAAGAGTTTTGTTTTCTAAAATTAGTTTGGTGAAAGCATCTTTGTGCCTTTCTTCTTGTTCTTTACCCAACTGAAGGGCACAGCAATCCTGTTCTAACATCATGTTCTCCAAATCGTGTTTTTCTTTGTCTTGTTTGAAGTTCAGCATTCGTTTTTCTTGCATTTGTTGCAGCAAAGAATCTCGAGCCTGCTCCTTCTGCTTTTTCAGTCTACGTTTTGCATCTAAGTCTTCCCCTTCAAGCTTCTGAACTCCGGATATTGGACAAAAGTCGTCATCAGATGTCCGTGGAGGATGTTCTTTCTTCTTTTGATTGGGGTCATATAAATCAAACTCTTTTCTGTATTCCGGTCTCTGTTCCAATTTCCTATACTCTTGAATTTTCTTGTTGTTTTCACGTATCTCTTCCTGTTTTTGCTGCTCAAGCAATTCCGCTATATCGCATTGCCTTTTAGCTTCATCAGCGAAGCATTTCTCTCGTTCTGTTTCTCTGGACCTGGCAAGCAGATGTTCATGCACTTGATAATTCAGAGCATCGACATCAAGGCCGATTTGGCGCTGCTTGGCGTTGAAAATTCGACGCTTTCGATGCTCTTCAGCGATTCTCTTGCGATTAATAACCAAGGCCTCGCGATTCATATTCGTGCAATTTCGAGTAACGTCGATGCATTTATGTTGAATATCCATAGTTAAAAAAGTTGTAAAACTTGTTATTGATACGCCAAAATTTATTTTAGAAATAACTACTTCCTTAAAATTTCAATACTATTTTCATATTCAATACACCAATTCGTGAAAGTTTGCGCCTAATGTTTTCATTTTGTGCATTTGAAATGATCAGTTCAGTTCAATTCAAATGTTTATTGCCATTAAAATTCGTGCTAGTTTAAAATGATGTTGATTAAAATAAATAAAGGACACGCACATCGCGATCATGAAAAAGAAAGATTTGTAATCATGATATTGAAACATTTTCAGAGTTATAAAGACGATATTTTTGCAGCAACCCAAACTTTTTTGTTGTTGAAAATATATAAGATTAATCTATTAACTAATCTAAATATCTAACATAAAAATCTCTAATTTAACAGTTGTTGTTGTTTCGAAAACCAGATTTTCTAGCAGATAGCTAGACAATCACCATTAATCTAAAAAAATCTAGGAATTCTAAGAACATAAGAGGGTCCAGAACGACCTCGTCATTTTTAAAACCTAAGCATGTCAAGAAGTGGGCAAAAAAGACCTGGTCGGAATAACACCAGTGGCACTCCGGAAATATCTTGTGACCCTGACGAAAAGTGAGAGCTTTTATATGGAAGCTCACAAAGTTCTAGAAGACAATCTAGTACATAGGTTCTCAACGTGGTTGATAACGCCCCTTTGTGGGAATTTGAGGCTTTCAGGGGGGCGTTAAAAGACCCAGGGAAAATTAGGGGGTGTTGAGATTGCAGGGAGGGGCTTGGGCAGATTAGCCAAATATAGTCTAAAACAGATTAAAAAACACACTGATTGATTATATACTAACAAAAGTAAACTTTAACACTGTTTACTTATGTTGATTGTGTGTATTCAAATTATTTCTATATCCCATATGTACGAAAATTCACATATTTCGATAATTCGGGAAGTGGATGAAAAACATGAAGATTGCATTACATCAAAGTGAATTTATTACCTACATTAAAGTGAATTATATAGAAAAATTTTAATTTCTGAATGCTATAGTGCATTTTAATTTCTGTAGTTCACGTGTTGTCTTTGTCAGTGAACAGTAAGAAAAATGTTTAGTCTACTGCATTTCATTACATTCCAAGAAACATAAATATATTAACGTGTAATCTTTAAAGACGGAAACTGTCAACTTATATTTATTTTGAAAGCAATAGTTTATTAGGGGAATTACTTCATATCATCAAAACCCCAGCCTGTCTTTATAACAGGTAAGCTAAAGCTTTTTTTTATTCCATTCTTTTAAATGAAGAAGAAATTCAGTAGCGTTTCAATTCCAACATTATCCTTTCTGTGACTAAAATATGTAATATTACACATTTCAATATATTTGTGGTAATAGCTATTTCATATTCGCAAGTAAAAAAAAATTCGGGCTTTAGAAAAGAATTAAATTAAAAAATATATTCTATAAGTAAGAGGATATTTTTTATAACTTAACTCTTGTGTTTTCACCATGTATTATGTACACTCTTATTTCTCTAGACTGGGAAGGTGCAGTATCGGAATATTCACTAGAAAAGGGGGCGGTATCGAAATATTTACTACAAAAGGGGGTGCCAGTTCAAAAAAGGTTGAGAACCTATATATGGTCTAGTATTTCCTAGGCATAAGCTTGAATGAACCTCCTTGATTTTTTCCGAAGTACCAAGGATATGACTAGTAGAAGTTCTTCCAAGATGATTGAATCCAGTCTTCTTAAGGGAGGATAACAGTAAGCAGTAGATTTAACAGTAAGCAACTGAAATGGATGTGCTATCATACATTTCTTGCCAATGTCATATCTGTTGTCAATCTCATCTCTTTAATGTTCTTCAGAATGGCAAAATCTATTGCGATAGTCCTCAAGTTATGTCATATATGATATTAATAAATCAAAAAGTTTGAAACAATGGACTCGATTCATCTGACGTCATAATCACATGATAATATGCTCAACAAATTCCCACGTGTTTGATTCGACTGAGTATTTTGGCGGCCATTTTCGGATTTGAATCTACTATCCTATAACAAATTGAAATCCATTTTCTTTAAACTTTAAAAAAATACAACTTTTATGCATTTCTATAGCTTTATCATTATTTTCTTTTAAATTTCACATTAATATATCTTTATTTTTATTGCAAAAATTACAATTTGAAAATTCTCGGAACACCTGTCGCAAATTATGTTGCTTGGCTACCGATTCCGGACGACAAAAACACTTATCGTTAAGTTGCTTGGCGATTGATTTCGGTCGCCAAAAAAAATTGACATCGCCAAGCCCCTCCCCCAGTTCTACATTTAAACACTTAATTTTTAAGTATAAAGAATTTTGTTCAGTTGAACGATTCATAATTTTTTGAAACACAATGTGGCTGGCAAACTAATTACTGAGCCTAAGAGTATACAAAAACACAAGACAAGAGGTCAAATAACAGAAGTATAGGCTGTAACACTATAGTGAATCTAATACTGTAAACTAAAACTATATATGTATATATTTAATAACTATACAAAAAGCAAAAGACTAGAAAATATATTAAAAATATTTAGAGTATTAAAAATTTAAAGAATTAAAATTTGAATGTAAGCAAAATCGACGGTTAGCACAGAACCACAAGTGTAATATGATTAGCTGTTATTGTTTATTTGATAGTCACGTGACAATCGCTAAGCGATTGCAGCTCCTTCTGGTGATGAATCGACCCCATGAAACTCCACTGAATACTACTTTTAAATCTTCGTTATACAACAGAAAATAAATGTGAAACTAATGACCATACCACTTAAAAAAACGCGCTTAAAAATGTTTTATAGAAAATAATAAGTTTTTTAATTTTTTTCATGAAGGATACTTAAAGATGTAAGATTTCTTTAAAAATATGCTATAATATTATTCAAAATTTCTGAATCGATTGTCAGTTTCGTTAATTTACAATGAAATAAAAGGGCGACAGGATTTCGGGATAAGAGTTTTTCGAGACATGATAAACACTTAAAAGCGAATTAAATCTAGAAGCCAAGACACCATTGTGTACTTACAAGTTGATTCAATAAATAGTGAGAGACTCGATACGTATAAGGAAACGAAACAAAAACAGTTACTGGCTTTATACTAAAGCAATTCTTTAAAGAAAACATATCATTTTTTGGGGGGAGTTGCGCTCCAAACGAGGCTAATAAATATTACATTAAATTGTCACAAATATAAATTCTATCTATGTAAGAGGCAAGAATATTCTATCCAGAAATATTATCCCAGAAAAAAAATTTATTGTTTAAAAATTTATTTTTTATTCGTTTGTAGCCAAATATCTTTCTAAATTATCATTCATAGTTTAAAAGAAAATATATGAAATATAGTAGGGAGGACTAGGCTGGATATTGTTGAATAAATGGGCCAAAGTTTAGGGAAGGGTAAAATACAGAGAAAAAAATATTTTTGCATAGCAACATGGGATTGGAAACGAAAAGACAATGGGGGGAAAATAATAAGAAAAAAGAAAAAGCTATTTATATACATAAATAATTAAATGCTCAAATGTGCCATCAGCATCGACACAGGCTGGCGGCATTCAGTAAGTGAAGAGCGTACCTTTCCGATTATGAAAGGTTTTCGCGAACAGCTTCAACAGCGACTGAAAATCTAACAATGAGGTAATGATAAAGAAAAATTGGCCCTTAATAAATCGGGTGAACATCCCAGCCAAGTGACAGCCCCGTCTCATTCCAGTCGATGTGGTAGAAAATATGGGTCAGTAAGGAAGTCATTCACAATATTCACCTACATATTAACAGAGAAACTTAGAAAGAGTGTAGTCACGTAACATTTGGAACAGAGGCAAGACATGCATCAGAAATCTGTGTATTGTTGTTGCTAATGCCATCTGATAGGCAAAGACCAGATCTAGGCCCTTGAAATTCATCATGGCAAAGGGCTAAGATTTAAGCCTGTCGTTAGCCGTAGCTTCTAGCACCATACAGGTGATAGCTTGATTTGGCTCGATTCCACCCCAATTTTGTGGGAGAACATCCTGGGGGTGGTCAGGGACTTTCCACTTCTCTTCCCCTTCCACCAGCCTCACGAGAAGACTTGCGGCTCGACGGCTATTTAGAGTACCCCATGCCCCAAAGGCACTATACCAGGGGTGGGCAGACTTTTCCAGGATACGGGCTACTTCTAATGTTTTCAAGGTGTTGCGGTCCACCCAGTGTTAGTGGCACACACAAGGGTGGGGGAGGGGTCCACGGGTCCAGACCTTTCCTCATATATATAGCCCTCGATTTTTCCCCAATTCATTATAATTCCGTGTATATAGTATGTAAAATTTAATTAAGCATTAATCATTAGTAATTTTTTATTAATTAATGTTAATTTTTTATTCAGTAATTTATTTTTGTTCTCCATAGTTGACAAAAAGGGAAAAAAAAATTTGTTTGGCTGTCTCTATTGGGGGTGTGATACGAGAATGGTAGACCTTCGATTCCATCTCCCCTTGAAAAATTCTAGTGTGCGCCCCTGCTTAATGTCGTAGGTGTAATGAAGTAAGGAAAAGGTTATTATTATAACTTAATAATATATATGAATATGTACTTACCTTACAGAACTAAAATAAAAAAACAACACTTTTAAAACCGCGTTTAAAGCAAAACGCAAGATACAAACTTAATAATAATAACCACAAATATAATTATATCAAATGATGCATTTATTATGAAACATTTCAAAATACATTAAAAAATAAAACATTTTCATCTAAAGTTAGTTTGTGTTGTTATAGTCAGTAGAAGACTTAGTCTGCGTACTACCAGCCAATCTTGAATTTTCCATATATAATTACTAACTGCTAAAATCTTCAGGCGGTCACCCCAAAATATCTTAGCGCTCCACTGATCGATCGCGATCGACGTAATGCCCACCCCGGCACTATACATTTACAAACATCCATGCTTTTCCTGGTTTCGAACCCAGGTCCTATGGCACAGCAGTCAGCGTTACTAACCACTATACCTGATGGGAGGCAATCTGTAAATTAAAAACGCTTAAAAGTAGTCTCATCTGTGAAAAATACATTTGCAGAGAAGCTAGAAATCAATGTATTCTGCTGTAAGAACCATCAGCAAAATAATCTCGAATTCAGAAAATGCTTCATTATGTGCATTGTTAATTACCCATATGTTTGATCCATGATTTTAAAGGCATTCTGTACAGTATACTAGCATATATTTAAGAGTTGAGAGAAAAAGTATGAGCACATAGCTATTTTTAACTTAAAAGTTGTTTTTCCTTCGTACATAAATGGATTAACATATAAAACTTTCGTTTAAAGTGCTAGATAAATTTTTTTAGGAGTTATTTGATTAAAAATATTAAATAATTTTGGATATTATTACTTTTATAGTTGCTCTTGCACGTATTTTTCTTAATTAATCAAAAGGTCTGGTTTACTATCATGTTTGATATGTAACGAATCGAGATATATGCAAATGGGCATTATCATCTAATTAGAAATACTGTAGATGGGAAGACGAACGATAGAGAGCTAGTGTTATTGAGGTCAGAGTAACTTTACCAGAAAAAATTCAGAGGACGTCTTCCAGTAAAACATCCTAAGACTTCTTGATGGCTTGGACCTCTGTGCAAAGGTAAGCCCCACCCGTGGTCCTTTCATCGAATTTTTGTAGGACATGCAAGTAAAATTCAATTAATCCTATAACGAAGAAATGTGCGTGAATCTCAATCTTACAAACCTAGGCATAAATCGACTCAACTAACTGCCACGCTTAGACTAAATGATAATGATGGTATATGATGGTAGGCCTAGACCAAGACACGGATAATGAACAAGACATAATGCAATCTAGTTACTATTACTAGTTGGAGCATTTTGAAACTCCCAGCTTTTCGGAGTATATGTCTGAGATTTACTTTTGACTATTAAAATTATTCAGATCATGATCTTATTGAGGCCATGTTGAGAAAAGGACGACACCTGGGCCTGGGCCCAGTTGAACCATGCCTTAAGTCCAGGGGTGTAGATAACACCGTATCAGCCATATCAATGATACGGGGCTCCCAATATTCAGGGACCCCAACGTGTGTAACTACAGTACCACTAAGAGGGCTTTCGTTTAAAAAAAGAGCCTCAAAAGGGATTTCGATGCGGAGCCCACTCAAAATTAGCTATGCCAGTGCTTGCCCATACATCAACCAAAATTAGTTTCTGTTATTAGAAATTTGCTGTTTAGAAATTGCAAGGTAAGAAACTATTATTAATATCACTATTATAGTCAGGCTATAGTTAAACCCAGTCACATATTTGATTTATCTTAACATTTATTATTCAAAGATTGTATAAACTGTTTAAAGGTTAATTCTGATATTTATGTAGCAATTGTCTCGTTGTCAATGGAAAGTTAAAATTTTGAGGCTTATTGGGCATCGCGAAGAAATCGGCACCCGAAAATATTCAACAAACGAAATTGTGAAACATAACGACAGAGATAATCTTCCAGAATTAAGACGCAGCTGTATGATTTTAATCGATTGAAACATTCTAGTCGCATCAACTTAGAAATCAAGGAATTATTTCAAATATTAAAACAAGGTCTTAAAAACAAACTAGTTACAGAAATTTAGCCAATTATCTAGACGCATATGAGGATGAGTGATAATTATATCTTCAATATACCATATAACCTAACCAATGAATCAATCGAAAATTTCGAAATATACTCGTATATAAGTTTTCTAAAAGCTATTATGTTCTTCTTTACAAGTTTGTGAAACGTCTTGATGTATGGGAGTGCAATACAGATTAGCAATATCCAAAAAACAACTTCTTCGCAGGTCAGAACCTCCTTTATTTACGGTCGACAGCAGAAAGGACACAGGATTACATAAAATGGCACACATTTGTGCAACAACAAGACGTCAACACACTGAGGGCAGAAAAGACTTCTTAATTAGTTACAACGCAATCTTTACGCTTACAGTTATCCCAACAGTTACAGTTATAAACACAGTCTGTTACAAGTTGTATTAATGAAAATTTAATTTGTAACTAAGATATATATGCGTATTTTAGCCATTTGAACATGTATACTGTACATTATTCAACCATAGGAAGTGGCCGCGGAAGTGTCACACACTCGTGGCTGAAATAGAGGGCTCGAGTCCTAATGACAATGAATGCCCATTACGTAGAGGCGTTGAAGCACATTAAATCTGAAGTGGCTCAAAGTCCTTACGTAGGAATGCTGTTGAAATTAGAAGAGTGGTATGCCGGCTCATGCATGGTACTCGTTATTAATTACGAGGTCCGTTACCAATAGCCCTACTTTAAGTGCGATGTTAATAAACACTCACTCAATCATCGGAAATCATTTCACGTGAGCCTTTTCAAGAATTTCTCGTGGTGATGTAACTTTTTTTTAAATGAATTCTTATTTTTATGTTTACTTTTACTATTTCCTGTTTCCTATTTTGCTTTTATTTTATTTACATTCCTTTATTTACTTTTGCTTTTAGAAAAAGCCTTTACATATGCTTACGTAACAAAAAACAAGCAGAACTTATTTTTTTCTTAGAAATTTTTAAATTAGATGTATTTAATTATTATAATTCGTTTATAATATTTATTTCTTGTTCAGCATTATCTTCCCTTTGTTCATATTTGTTATCGTATTATTACCAGTTGCATTCAATTTTTAAATATTTCAAAGCTATAATGAATAAAAGAGATACAATAAATAAAATTAAATAAGCAAAAAGATCCAAATTATTAAAAACATTTATTTTCTGGATACTTTTCCCAAAATTCAGAAGAAAATATAGGGCGAGATGAAAAAATAATTATTTACATCACTGATATTTATACATGTGAAAAATACCGGAGAAAGAGTTGTCTCTTTGCTTAAAAGCTTTTAAATTCAAGCACAAAAGTGAGTTTTTACAATTTTGCATTTTAAACATTTTAGTACTGCTTTAGATATTTTAAGTGCTACCAAACGTGATGAACAAATTTCTTGGAAGAAAATATTTTTGAAATAAATGTACTGCCTGAAAAGGAAAATCTTAGAAGTTGTCATATTTTAATAATTTAGTTTCTTTAATGTTTTCTAGAGTGGCAGAGTGGTGTTATTTTGCGTCAGACGTGAAATCTTCACTTTCGTTTACAGTGTATTTGGACATTATTTTTGTTTTAACTTCAGAAGAAGGCTTCCTTTGAATAAGTTACATAAATAAAGTTTAAAACTGTGCTTAGAATTGTAAGAATTATTTCAATGATACCAGAAGTATTCACGAACAGCTGTATAAATATACAAAAAATGCCTTATTCATTCAAAAGTATGTATCTTTAAGGAATAGTATCACAATGAAATTGATAACATTTATATTTACTTTCAACGTTAATTTTTGTTATATATATAATAAACCATGTTCACCCTAAAATTTCTATTATAGTAAGTTTTTTTTAAAAATCGAAATTTGAATGATAAATAAAAAAATCGTTGAATAATTCAAATTCGGAAGAAAAAGGAACTTTTATGACAAATTAAAATTTTCATTATTCTAGCAAGTTTATAGGTTATTTATTTTTTGAAGAAAAAAACTTTTTCTGTATTTTTATATATTTAATCTATAAAATAATATACACGGGGGCCGAAGTTCATGTTTGCTTTCACTAATAAGAAATTACAAAAATATATTTTCAAAATTAAATATTTATTTTAAATCGCTTATTGTTTTGAAGTAAAATTCACATAAAAATCAGGTACTGTAATATTTATCTATTGAATAAATATATTTTTTACCTTGATGTTATGTAATCAAAGAAATTATGGGAAAGGGGATTAAGCTGCTCAGAATGTTCTGACAACTGGGACGCCGCCATATTTTACTTGAAATGTTCAGAGTAATATTCCTTTTCACTCGACTTCTTTCTTATAGGGTTTACGGCCAAAAAATTAGGAACTATTTTGTATTAAAAATGACTGTTATCTTTTTATTACAGGAAAAGTGCTTTGTATATTTTGTATTTATTTTATATAAATTATCACATTCCATACAAGATTTTAGCATACGATTATATTCACAGAAGCGTTTATTAAGTTCCACATCAGATCTTTCCATGAAAGTGTGAAGTTGATTTTATGGAATAAATTTAGTACTAAGCACTATAAAATTATTCATTTATTTTTGGTAATGCAAGATAGAGATATATTTGATATAAACATGAACATTTGTCCTCTCTCTAATCATTGTTAGTGTTAAGCAAAGTTTTATTAAAATAACATTCAACTTCTCGAATTTGTAGAAAAATATACAGCGGCCATTCGTCGGCTCATATGCACGCAAGTTTATAAATGCTCGTGCTTTACTATTCTTACACATGAATGTAAAATATGATCATATAGCTCTTTTAACACTAAATATTCAAAAATGGTTAATTTTCGATAATCGTATCCGTTCTATATTCCATTTTAGTAATTTTCACAAAAAAAAATCTTTAGTAAGACGGCAAAAGTAACTTTATAAAATAGACTTTTCATTATAATTTTCCAAATTATAATGATTTTATCAATTAACTGAATAAAAAATAGAGGGTAATGCATTCCACATGTTGCCTTGTCATTGTTTCAACCATGAACAACACTAAACGTTCGAACATTGTTTCAAGTGTTCAAAGTTTATCACGAATGAAAAAGGAAGCATATTTTCAAATACAGTTCCGTTCCATCATTTTTATAAAGGTTTTGTTAGTACTTCAAAAGTTAGTTTTATAAGAAATGGATTATTACGATTATGCGTTATTGGTTGCAGACATTAATTTATAAAGTATTCCTCTCTCAAGAAAATTGGCCCACAGAATTTCAACATTAATCTTCCCGTGGCTTTATCAACAGGTTATATATCAGGTATAAATGTAATTATTGAGTAGATCATCTACACATAATAAATTTACGAATTTTTCAAATAATAAAAACCTTTAAACTCTAAGTACAATATTGATAGATAGTTTCTCTTTTAATTTTTTTTATTTAAGATTGTCCTTAAAATTTGATACCTTTTTTAAAGGTTATAGATTTTGAGGGATCGAAAACATCTTTTCTGTTTGAAAAATATAAGCTCGTATACTTGTTTGAAACTTCAGATTAGTTAGAATTCTTCAGAACTGTAGCACATCCTAAAGCTGCAATATCAGCGTAAGATATAACACAGGAAAAAAAGATTCATATAAAAATAATAAAATAAATAAAATATTTCGCCTTTAGAAATAATAACGCTTCTCATTAATGTAATTTCCGATAGGAAGCTGACTTTTTTTCGTCAACAATTTAATATGATTTTTTTATTCGACGAAGATATCTGTTGTGACGCTTGTTGTGTGTGCTTTGCTAAAAGAATAAACGTGGGTAAATTTGCATCGTTAATTTTTTCCTTCTATGATTGTTACAAAGAATTATTTTTTCAACTATTTGGCTTGAGAATGTAGTTAACGAAGATTACAAAAATACAACAATTAAATAATTGAATGTAATGTTGTATTGTATTGCCAATATTTGCATTACTGTTTTATTGATATAACTTGGTGGATAAAATTCTATGCTTTCAATACTTGATAATAAAATTCCTCCAGAAAACATTCAATTAAATGACAATATGAAATCGTTATCAATATCTTAAACTTTCACTGAATAATGGTTTTTATTCTATATAAGCTGAAGTCAATACTAGTTAGTTATTTAACCCTTTAAACCAATAGATCTTCTCGTATTTTAGGCTTAAATTACGCTATTGTTTCAAATAATTATTGAATACAATCATTGTAAATAAAAAAGAAGCCTAGGTAAATAAATTTCAAAAATTTATTCATTAGTAAAATTTATTATTGGTTACAAATTAGCATGTTTAATACAATGCTAAATTTACATTACGTAGGAAATAATTTTTTCTATTTGAAACAGTAATTAAATCGTCAATCGTATAATCAATCTATACAACGATCGGTACTTAAACATACTGAGTTTATAATTTTTTTTTCAATTATTTCAGATGCATTTGTGGGCCAGTATGAAATTAGTTAAAAGAAAAGTTTATATACCGTCAACCAATCTCAAAAAAATCAAAAGACGCAGCCAAATACCGCGATATGCAGCCAATAGCGGAAATCCTTTCCCACGCTTGTGCAAATATAATAATAGTAAGATGACAGCATTTGGCGACGTCATTTGAATTCGCGAAACTGGTCAATGGTATGATACGTAATTACCAAAAAATCTAGCAATGTTTTTTTTTTTTTTTTTGAAAATGAAAAATAAGAAAAAATACCATAAGAAGCGAATATTAGGATCTTTTTATGAGGAATATAATATGCTCCTCATAAAAATCCTTAATCACACAAAAAAAAAATAGTTTTAATTTCTGAAAATTTCACACCAAAATTTTCATTAAATGTATAAGCATTTCTGACAAAACCTGACATATATACGTTGATATTTTTTATAACAAAGCTATAAATATAATAGTAATATTTTGAACTCATGCGGCGACTTCTTGATGACATAGTATAAAAATTAATAAGAGTATGATAAAAATATTATAAAATTAGTAAAAATGATTTTATCCTTATATAATAGAGAATTTTTTATTGCATGTAAAAAATATGTATGTCGTTATCGAGAACTTAAAGCATCCAATTACGCTCGTGGTCGTGATTTTGAAAAAGCCTATAAATAAATACTTTTTTTTAAAATTTAGTGTCACCTGAATTAAAAAAAAATATTTAGTATTACTTAAATTGAAGCCCAGTGGCCAGGTGGTAGCGTATCGCGCTTTTACACTACAGGTTCGAAGTTCTATCCTCGGGATGGGCAAGGTCGACTCAGCCTTTCATCCCTTCAGTGGGTCGATAAATAAGTACCAATATCATTTGGGAACTAAATACAAGGTTTTTTTTTCACGTCAGACTGACCACCTGATCGGGGCATCTGCTCATGCACATGCAGGCACAGTAGACCTTGGCCTGAGTTTAGTAGTCACCTGAATTCTAATATTCGTATAAAATAGACTTTAAGTATTAAAACAGTAAGCAAAATTAATACACACAATTTTTTGGCAAACAATAAAGAAAAAATGATATATTTTAAAAAAATATTTTGAATATTAATATCATCGAATTGCTTTCCAAGAAAAGAGAATATTTAAAGAAAGCTACTTTATGATAATGATATTTAACCACCTATACATAGCTAAAATTTTGTATAGAATCTGTGAACTAGAATATTTGAAACATATAATTCAGAAGTGGATTTACATTCCTGTTTTAACATATAAGAATATAAAATTTTAACAGAAAACCCCGATTATTATTTCGATTGATATTAACTTAAAATAAAGCGAATTCTTCAAAAATCTTACCTCAGGATCCGTAGAGGTCTTAACTATATTTTAGCAAAATATTATTATTGAAGCCTTTTCCGTAAAAAGAGAATATTTGAAAGTATGCCATTTTTTCACAATTCTTTGACTGAAAATTGCATTAAATTTTTTTATAATAATATTTTAAGAAATATTTTTTGTGTATATTCTAACTAAAAAAATGTTTCAATCAGAAAAAAAAATTATACAGTTATACGTTTTTTTCTCTCGAAATTATGGTGTGAGTGAGCATAAGCGGATGCTTTAAATGCATTGAATTTTGTACCATTTAAATGTGCGACTTCCTGATATATATCTTTTTCTTTTACTGTTATACTAATCATAGATGTTATACTTTATTTCAATTAATTTTTAATTGCACAGATAAATATACTATTATTATTAGAGCCAAATCAAAACATGGCATAAAAAAAGGATAACTTATTTTCTAATGCAGATTTTCGAGAAAAAGCTATAAATTCTGCAAATCTTAGATTTACTAACTTTAAATAAATATTTTAACTAATATTGGTTTTAAAATCCGATATGAATTATAAACTCCACTTAAATACATAATTGATGTGTTACGCAATGCCTTTTCCATCTGTTAAAATGAAATTTGGAATGTGAGTCGTCAGTCTAATAACTTAACTAATTTGAAGCATTTTAAGAGTACATAAACGGTCGAAAAGGAAGAACTGTATATGTGGAAATGTATTACCTAATCCCAAAGTAATTCAATCATGAACATTCTGAACGTCGGATGTAAATTGTTCTGTCAATAATTGATGTAGACTAGTGCATCGTATTACATTGGCTTATTATAAATTATTCTAAACAGAAAATGTTACATCTTTATTTAAATAACGCCTTTGGTTTTGGATTAAGGTTTTGGATTAAATAAATTTAAATTAAAGGTTGTAATTTTGGGTTACAAATACTGATGCACATTTTACATTTCTCCTCATTCATCGTAATAACTTCCGCACGTATACTTACAATTATTTTCCCTTAAACGAATATTTTGAGCGCATTATTCATCAAATCCTCTTAAATATTATTTAATTACGTAACTACATTTCCGATTGCTAAGGAACTTGCCAGCCGATATCTAGTATATATATATATATATATATATATAATATGATATTATTTTCTAATATATGCAAAATGGATAAATTGTATGCTAGCAATAATACAAATCTAATATTATGAAAATATAGGAGGAAACGTAGAGCTCCTGTCCTTTAAGACCTGTAGATTTTAAAACGTTAGGATACATTTCTGTGTAAGGAATTTCATTTTTATCAATTAATATTTAGAAGTGTTATTATTTTGTTTATTGTTATATTTTCATTTATTTTATTGTATTTTGATTTTATTATTCCTATAACTTAAATCTACCTATTGTGTGTAACATATGTTTCTATATTATGTTATGTTTTGTTTTGTACCTATTGAGAATTGATTATGATTGTCAGAGAGAAAGCCCAAGGATAATAAATTCCCTATACAACGCTTAACTTAAATCTAAAATTAAATTCCCTGTATAACACTTAACTTTTATTTTCCGTTGCATCTCCAAGTCTTAAATTAAGCACCCAATTATTTTGCGGAACAGACGACCCAAACAGAACACTTCTTTTCCCAAATCATTATTTTTTATAACCTCATATGTCATGCTTAACTTTCAAGTATCACTAAGAAGGGTACTTAGAACATCTGGACATAAGTGGTAAGGCCATTTAGTCTTCACTCGGTCTCCATTTTCTCTCAGCGTAAGTTCTGTCGATTGCTAGCTGAATAAAACCGTTTTTAAAAAAAGTTTGTGACTTAAAATACGACATATATATATATGTGTGTATGTGTGTAATAATTCTCATTAATTGCATCTTGTGCATGTTTTTAATTTGTAATGGTCCCAGCCTTAAGGACCCACGCCTTAAGGTAAATAATTATTGCTTGCCCGCCTGACGGGATTTAATCATAATCGTTTCTTGAAAAATTATAAAATTGAATTTTGCTTGGAGAATGAACAGTTTGCACATCAGAATCTATCGAACGATACCTTTCCACCAATAAAAAAAACTCCATCCACGTAAGTCCTGAGTTTGAAATTTCCGTGAGCCGCTTGATACACTAACTTGCAAAAGTTAAGCACGAAGATGTAAAATGCAAAAAAAAAAAAAAAAAAAAAATCAAAAATACTGCTTTGATTGACACAAATTTTAGCAGTAAAGTAACATATATATTTATACATAAAACAAAATCAATAATTATATACAGAAATGAAAACAATATTAAATTTTTGTAAGTTATCAGATATTGTCATACTGGAGACTTAAGCAGAATTATGTATAAAGTGAAAATAAACAGCATAAAATGAAAAAAAGGACATTAATAGGGTATATGATCCCCCATTATCTGTATGCAAAGTTTACACCTTCTGACTATGCTTTCAATTAGGTGGTCAACCACCGCAGAATTAAGCAATCGCCATTCTTCTTGTAGAGCAGTTTCCAGCTCAATAAGAGTGGCTGGAGGTGGAAAACGTGAAGATACAGCACCGGCCGAGAGCATTCCAAAGATTTTCAATGGGATTAAGGTCGGGCGAATATGCCGCCCACGCCATACGCGCAATCCCTTCACTCTTCAGGTAGTCATTGACGATGTCAGCTCTATGGGGACGTGCGTTATCGTCCATTAAAACAAAAGTAGGGCCAACTGCTGCAGTGTACAATCTCACAATGGGTTCTAGGACTTCATCTCGATACCGGACAGCCGTCACAGAACCCCTTTTAAAGATGTGCAGGTCGGTGTGGTAGCCTAATGAAATCCTTGCTCACACCATAATGCTTCCGCCTCGGAATGTGTGATGTTCGGTGATGTTTTGGGGCTGATTGCGTGTTCCTTGTTTACGCCATATCCTTATACGCTTGTCATCTGGCTCCAGAGCAAATCTTGACTCATCAGTAAACATGACATTTCCTCAGTCAGACACAGGCCAATTGCCATATTCCCGGCACCACTTTAATCGTGCCTCTCTTGATTGGACGGATAAAGGAACACAAACTCGAGGTACCCGGGCATACAGTTTTTCATATGTAATCTTTGGCGTACAGTAGCTGCAGATATAGCCTTACCAATGGATGCTGTAACCATAGATGTCACACGTGTGGAGGTCACTCTGCGATTCCGCTTGGCTACAATAGCAATATATCGATCTTCCGCGGGGGTTGTAACCCTACGGGCATTCGGACAACTGTCTGTGTGGTTTGGAATTGTTTCCATAAACGTGAAATTACAGAATGATGAACAACGAAGAAAAGAGCAACATCTGTGATCGACTGTCCTGCTTCAATGCCCCCCACAGCACTCCAGTGCTCAGAATCTTTCATTCGTTTTCTGGAAGTCATAGAAACACGCATGTCTTGAAAACAAATTGTACGAAAGTTTTAAACTATCAGCACTTACAATCAACATCTGTAACCCTTCATAAAGCTGACTTCTTATAAGATTGCCCTTTTTGCATATTTCTTGACATGAAAGCACGATTGGCTGTTACCTAACATATTTGCATACTTCCATCTACTTCTGAAGCGAATTGCATTCTCTTCAATTCTGATTGGCTTCCGGAAATTAGCATTTTCTTCTCCATGCTTAACTTTTGGAAGTGAGTGTATAAAAGGTCCGAGGTACTCTAAAAAGCTCTTTTTGTCTCTTAGTCTTGTCTTCAAAATGTGTAACTAGCTGCAGCCCGTCTCTTGTTGTTGTACTTTGTTGTGTCGTCCATTCCCAGTTTTTTGTGCCAAAATGTACAATAAAAAAAAACCAGATTTCTTTCATCAAAGGACTGCTTCATCTATAACATTAACCATTTAAAATATAATTTAATTAAAGAAATGCTTTACTCTCACCACATTATGATATATATATCAGCATTATACGCTTCCGAATGTACCCCAAAACATCTCTTAATTTATAAAATAATAGGAATTTCTAAAAAAAAAGAGTAGTTTTACTACTTTCCAGCCCCACTTTTTGTGAGTCCATTTCCGCAAAACTCGTGTTTAACAAAATTCTGCTCTATTAAAGAAATATCCTTGCCAAATTTCAAGTATGTAAGTCTAATATTTCAAAAACTCGAGGAGTCGATTTCTGCAAAATACGTTTTTCAATATTGCCAATTCAAAAGATTGTTTATTATATATATAATATACATGTACACATAATATACACATATATACCACACACATTTATATAACATACATATAATATTTGATAATTTATTAGTGGCTACATGTCCAAAATGATAATTCGCCACTTAGGAGCTGTATAAGTAGGAAAGAATGGAAGATAAAAATTTAAATTGATAGTAAAAAAATATAAAAATAAAAATAATATTAATGAAATCTAAAAGGATAAATAAGCGAAAGGAAACGAAGAAACAAAAGATTGATAATATGGTTAAAATAAACATGATTATTATGACTCGTTCTAGATTTAAAGAGATGAAATTGTGTACACAGAAGGAAGGAATAAAATCTGATTTAAATAAGCGCAATTTCAATTGAAAAAGACATTGACACAGACATTTTTTAAATATTTCTAATAGTTTTAAAATAAAGAGTGAAACTTAGCTTTTTTATTTAAGCTAATTGGTATAAAAACTACGTAGATAATTTTTAATCAAAAGAGATTTAACGATTATAAAAAAATTATATTTGAGCATTTAATATTTTGAATTTCTAAATATATTTGGTTTAATATTTATATATGTCAAATTAAATTATTAATTTTAACTATGTATAACTAAATACTTCCAGATGCTTCATTTCAAGTAAATAAAACCTGAAAAAACTTTTTTTAAAATTTTGAGAAAGAGCTCCTTTTTGCCTTTCTAAATTATTTTCTATATTTCATATATAGTCTACGATTTCCAATTTCACATTATGAAATAGAACATTTGGTTTCAAATCAGTATTAAATATATAGGCATTTAAGAAATGTATATTTGGCAGCTATTTGAGAATAACCTTTAAAGTTAACCGTATGGTTGTAATATAGAGCATTATCAAAAATATCATAAAAAGGTAAGAACAAATAAATAAGAACACAAGCAGGAACGAAAGAACAAAACAGAAAAACAGCAAAGGACAGTCTTATCCCCCTAAACACTATGTTATTGAACACACACGCTCAATATACGTTTTAAAGACTTGATTTTGAATCACTTACCTCGGAATAATAAAATAATACTGCGATTTTTTATTCATATTAATTCATTTTATTCATATATTAAGTTCATTCTACGGACGGTTTATGCATTACAATTCTTTTCTCCAATTGAAAAACTACACTTTAGAATAATTACAAAAGATGCCAACTTTTCAGCCACAAAACTTTAAAAAAACAAACGATTATATTTCGGAAAATAAATTAAATATTTAGATAAATTAGAGTTGCATAAATTATTAAATTAAAGCAGACGATAATAGTATAGAACAGAATTTTCAACTTTATCTACAACTATTGTATAATTTAAATTGTCGAATAAAAATTAATTCAAAATAATGGAAATAAGTTTAAATAGGAGCTGCAATATGAAACACATATGTTGATTCTTTTCAGCAGGTAAGTATATTACTTTTTTTATGTTTTTTCAATATGTTATTTTATATTTATAAGTGAAAAGAGTGGCTTCAACAAATTTGACACGACAAATTAACGAATGTGAAATTTGTAAAATATTCAAGTATATCAATTTACTTAGAGTTTAAAAGAAAAGCTCCTGTGCGGCTAATAATAACTTGGGAAAATATATAAATAAGGATTAAAAAGATAAATAATAAAATAAACCGAAAAAAAGCCCACACAAGAAAAGGTGACATTTTAAAAAATAATATACCTTTTGAGAATTTTATATGCGGAAGAATTAATTTTATTAAAATTCATATAGGAATAATATTTATTTCTGAAGTAATTTACACTTTCTAATAATTTAATCCATTCTATGTATTTTAGTCTTGTATATTCATTTAAATAATGCGACAAGTATTAGTAATAAGTTTAATTAATTTAAGATAATACTGCTTATATATATGAAAAGTTCAGAATCTATTTTTGTTTTTATTAAAGTTTATCAAATATGATATATTCCTTTACAACCTTTTGAAACCAATGCCGCTAATAATACATGAAAAGATATTAAAATTATTAATTCAAATAATTCATAACTTTAGACTTGTATTGTTCTGCTCTGACCTCTTTATTTTTTCTTTTCCGGCATTAATTAAATTGTTGTTTTAATTTTACGTATCAACTTACAGTGGAAATGAAAATAAAGGGAATTCTTTCAAAAAGTTTATGTAATATAGAATCTTAGGGAATTTTTTTTGTTAAAGTGGAAATATAATATGGGTCTGTCGATTTATTTGACAATTCTCAAAGGTTCTCTAGAGTAAATAACTGTCATTGTTTATTCCTTCTCAATTAAAAGTGACAAATTTAATTAAATTAATTTGTGGTATGAGATTGTACACGAAGATCATAATCAACATTTTTTATTCGGTATTCTAAATTATTTAAAATTTATTAGGAGTGACAGTTTGGAATTTTGAAAAAGAATTTTTTTCCCGTATAGATAAACATTCCACATAATTCTTTGAAAACGCAAGTTCCTAATCAAGAATTTGATTTTTACATCTTTCTCATTTTCTAGTAATAATTTTTAATTTCTCTCTCTCATTTCGATTTCAAAATTAAATCAGTTTTATTTTTTACAAAGGTCGATTTGAATTTGAAATTTTTCTTATTTCAAGGAATGTTTTAATAATATGGGTTGCATTTATTTCCTTTTTTAATACGAAATTGCGTGTAATTATCTCATAGAAATTTAATCTTGGAATAATTGCATTATAAATGAATTTATTAAATTATTATGTAATATCAATTAGTCCCCACCTTTGGCAACAAATTGATCCAAGCAGCTCCTTTTTCTGTATTAGTATATCCAATAAAATAATTCACCGTTGGCGATAAATAAAGATGTTGACTAAAATAAGATCCAGCCAAATTTTATTCGAATGCATTGGTGAATTCTAGAATTAAAAAAAGAAAGAATTTTAGAATAATAATCACAAAATAATTGTTCAGTTTCTTAAAAAAAACCTTTTTGTATAGTTTGTAAACATTTCTTGAAATAGTTTTTAATTAGTTAGTAATCCCATAATCTTTCATAAGAATCTAACTGATTATTTTCTCTTAAGTAGAAAGAATTTCAGTAATTACTTTAAAAGTAGTCAATCAATTCGTATCTTCAAATGTAGCCATTTTTTAGCCACTGTTTTTAATAAACTGGTCAGCTAATTTCTTTCCAGTTTATTTTTATAACTGTTTGCTCTTACTTTAAAAAATAATGAACTTAATTTTAAAAACACATTATACACCAGTTAAAAATTTATTTTTAATCTTTTATTGAAGTGAGCATTTTTTACATAACATAGCCTCTTAAGTCTAAACTGGGTACTTAACGTATTATCTTAACCGTTTGGGCGACATTATATGAAACGCACATGGTTGCCAATTTAGCGTGTACGACACATGCGAAATTAGGGTTGTCAACTTGGCGAGTTATCGCATTGTTGCGATATTATTTAAGTACCCTAAACGGTTCCTTGCAAAACTATATATAGAATGATTAAATATTTTTGTAATGGTTTAATCAGTTTCTTATATATATACTAATTTTTATTCTATTTATATATTTTTGAGATTTAATTTCAATCTTCTAATGTACGATTTCTTTGATGCCGTGTAAAAACCTGTACAAGGCACAGATGATAAAATGTCAAGTACTTCCATCAGCTTTACACTAAATATCGCCAACTATAATTCTTTTTCCTCGTTCTCTTTGTGAGTTTTTGCTGTTTTATTTGGTTAGTAACAGCACTAATTAGCTTTCATTTGTGCATATTTTATATTATCGTAAAATAATCTCGGCTAACCGAACATTTTTATTATAAATAAATAAACAAAAGGAGTTAAAACAACAAGACTCATCTTTTTCTTTGTATTTTTTAACCGTGAGGATTGACATGTCATTTATTATAAGATTCTATGAGTAGTGTGTATAATGAAATGATTTTTAGAATACATCACAATGCTGTTGTGCCTAAATATTGGCCATGCGAGGGCGCTGCTGTGCGCACCTCAGTATCTAAAATGTAAATATCGTCAGTGTGTAACTTGATTTGTAGAATGTAGGCCGCATTACGGCAAGTTCAGTCTTATTAAATATTACTATATTCAAATTTGTGTCTTCGTTCAGTAATATGGACTAATAAATTTCTATGGATACTGCACACTCATTCGTTTCATTCTCTAAGAACATTTCGTTTAGGTTCTTAATTTCTTTACAGCTGTTGCGAATACAACTGGGGTAATGTATCAGACATGCTCCTGACTCGAGTTTCACTGTACACAATAATAGTTCACTATTTCTTCTCAAAGCTGTCTTTATTAACTCTCTTCAAAAAGTGGAAGTACAGTCATAAAAAAATGGGTAATAACTTAAATACTTTCCCAATTCTCACCATAGCAAATCAAAACTGATATTAATATTAAGGATTAAAAGAGATCTAAATTACAATGTTAATATATTGACGTGCTCGTTAAATCAGTGGGTCCGAAAATCTTGTGGGCGGTCGTAGCAGAAACCACGGGTGCAGGGAGCTGGAGAATATTTCCCCTCCCATCCAATTCCATGCCTAAATTTTGGAGGTAGAGATAGATGGTGTCGCAATCTATCGTTTTGAAGTCCAGCCTGTCTCAGACCCTGGCAACTTTCATTCCATCCCTTTGGGTGAGTGAGTGAGTGATTTTGGGGTTTATTGGCGCAAGAGCTGATTTCAGCTATACTGCGCCAAACATTTGTTTTAATATCTGTGGTCTAGACGGGAAGAGAGAAAGAAAGAATGAATTGAATGACAAGAAAGAGGGTCGAAAATAGAGAAGGATCACTAGGGTACCCCGGGTTCTTGAAGCCCATGTTTACCAAAGACAGTAAACCCCGTGGGAAAAAGAAAAGATCACTAGGGCACCTCGGGATTGTGACACCCGTACTCACCTAAAGAAGGTGAGCCCCCTGAGGGGCCATCCCTCGGGAAGGACATGACAACAACAATAATATATTGATTGATTCACAAAAAAACTGATTGGACATAATTAACCGTTAACTTTTTTATTATTTTGAATCTTTATTTTCTTTATTTTGTAGAATTAAATAGATAATGCGATCTTAGTATATTAAACTTAGTACGAATCTGATGATTAGTTCTGGAGATATTTGGGAAAAACTCTTAGGGAACCGAATGCAACACTGCTTCTGCTCAAACACGATTCTTTTTATTTCTTAATACCACATGATGATTGAACATCTAATTAAGATTCGTAAATTATTATATGGCCCCTTTATTTCTACAAATCCTGATTGGAAGATTTTAACCGACTAAATAACGAGGTTTTCTTTGTAATACTAATTTGCAGTTTTCTTGGTTACTGATAGTTTTTAACTGAAACCTTTATACAGAGGGACTGTGGTATGTGTAGTAATGCAGTAACACCTCGACTTACGCGAATTTGGAATTACGCTAGTTTCAAATCTCGACAATCCATTTTTCCCCCCATCACTGAAACTTAGGCTAAATTAGTGCCAGAGCCTGATAAAATTGGTCATTTGATTGAAGAAATTATCGATCTTGTCAGGTAAATAAGCTTGTTGTCAGGTAAATAAGCTCAGGTAATAAGGTTGTTTCCATAAGCGTGAAATTACAGAATGATGAACGCCAAGAAAAGAGCAACATCTGGGATCGACTGTCCTGCTTCAATGCGCCCCACAGCATGCAACGCTCAGAATCTTCCATTCGTTTTCTGGAAGTCATAGAAACATGTATGTCTTGAAAACAAATTGTACGAAAGTTTTAAACACCTTCTATCAGCACTTGCAATCAACTTCTGTAACCCTTCATAAAGCTGGCTTCTTATAAGACTGCCCTTTTTGCTTATTTCTTGACATGAAATCACGATTGGCTGTTACTTAACATATTTGCATACTTCCATCTACCTCTGCAGCGAATTGCATCCTCTTCAATTCTGATTGGCTTCCGGAAATTTGCATTTTCCTCTCCGTGCTTAACTTTTGGAAGTGAGTATGTACGTTAATTTTTGTAGGAGGAGTATCATTTTAAAATCACTTTATAAGTTTTAAGTTTTTCTCTAAAAAAATTAAATGGTTAGCCTTTTATGAAATTTTGAGCACAAAATTTGTTTTACACCATACATACTCATAGGAGGCAACCGAAAAAACTATGAAAATTATTAAATCAAAAATGTTTGTGTAAATCGTACCATGTCCGCTTAAGTTTGCGATTTTTTACTTGTTTTATCTAAAACTTTATTTTTTTGTTGTTGTTCTAAATGATTATTTCCTTTCGTCTTGAATTCCAGCTAAAAATAATTAATATGTATTTATAAGTGAAATTTTACCCCGACTTACGCGATTCTCATTCAGTCCCACCTATTGTGAAAGTTCGGAGTATTAAGTATTTCGAAACTCCATAGCAGTGCCCTGCATTTTTTAAAATTTTATCGGATAAGAAAAGCTTTTTTTTTACAGTAGAGCATAATAGTTGATATTTTCCTTGTAAGTTTCAGCTAATTGGTAAATATATATGTGACGGATCTAAACGCGGCTCTAACTAACTCCTTGGGAATTTTTTAAGGGAAATAATTATTTCAACCAACTTTCACCGAAGTTAAGAAAACGTAATTATGCATATTAAGTTTATTATATAAATTCTGTACTCGCGAGTGATGAGAGTTAGTGAAGTGAGAATCTAAAATTATTAAAGTGAGAATTGAAGATTACCAAAGTGAGGATCGCTCAGATGCGAGGTGATCACAAGCCAACCTTTAGTGTTCAAGGCCTCAGCTATAGGACTTTTGAATTACAAGAGCTCAGGTTTTGTGCTCATTATTTAAATTGAAGTTAGAGAGTAAATTGTTAGTGCGCGTCCGAGTTAAATACGAGCTTGTATCAGTTATCATAGAAATTAGTTGGATGTCCGTAAATATTATCCCCATGCTAACTGATCTCACCTTCGCGCTCTAAGTGTTGATCAAAACTAACTTAATTGGATTATTATTGGGTCTGTGTTGAATATTGTGACAATAAAACAATTTTTGTGAATCATGTCGTCTGATCAATTAGTTCCTCCCACACATCTGGCAGGGTCCGAGAGTAGACAAGGGGGTTAGAGGAGGGTTAGTCCCTCATTACAAATACCTTTACGATATATTCATGTCTGTTATTTGTGAAATGGCTCAAATCGTCAAAATTTGACAAGATCTGAATCCTCGGAGTTAGTTATGCAGACTTCGGGTTGTATCGTGTGAGATCTGACTTTGAATATTTCCCTAAACTTATCTCTTCAGAGGCTTTATATGAAATTACGGCTTAAGGATATGAGAAACTTGACTGTGAAATATCTTTTAGGGGGTTACAATTTACTTATTTTTCTGAACTGTATTTAATTACTTATATTTTTCATGGATATGTTATTCGTTCAATTTTTAAATATTTTAAAAATTGCAAGATATTTCTCATTTTATGTAAAATTCTTTTAAAAATGTCGACTAGCAATTATTTTGCCACTAAATGTTTGAGAACACTCATTTAATAATAGAATACCCATTTTTCCAAGCCCTCGTAATTCAAAATCTTCCAAATAGAGTCTTACAATATTTGAGATTAAAAAACTAACGATCAATCAGAAGAAGGACAGAAAAAAGAATGACATTAACAATAAAATAGTTTCTGCTTTAGAATTTAATTAAGTGGATTAATTAACCTAATAACAACACAGTCTTGTTGCTTACAAGTCATTAACATTGATACTAATTCTGCTTTCCGCTTTTGGTTTTTCACAGCTATATGAACAAATATTTTATCATATGAAAAATATTTTGAGTCCTCAAAGAAGTTTAACAATTGAACATTTAGAATCGTGTCAAACTGCAATTCAAATTACGTTTCTGATGTTCCGATATGAAGTAAAGCGGTGCAGAGCAAGGCTTGTATTAAATTACTTATTTTTTATTTAAGTATTTTAAAGGGGGAAACTCTTATATTTAAATGATTTATTTCTTATTTTAATAAATATGTTAAGATATACATGATACAAAATGTATGCACTATTTTAATTTTTTATTTATGCTAAAGGAATAATTATATTTTAAATTGTTTATTCTTATGTTAATAAATATTTTTAAATGATGCAAATTTAATATATAAGAAACCTAAATCCTTATTCTTGACCTTTATTCCTAATTCTACATGCATTGCCACGGGAACCGAATTGTTTCTAATATTTCCTACACTGAGGCATCTTGGATAATATTAGTAGATTGGCTTGGTACACCACAGCTAAAAGGTTACCGACCCCTGGTTTCGACTAAAATAGTAATATTAAATTCGTAAATTCAAAATGGTTAGAGCTTATGAGAAACGCTCAACATAATTAACTTAACTACCTAGAAAATAGTTTAAATATAGTGCAGTATTTTCTGAACTTTTTATTTTGTTCAAAGACTGCTTTACTAATAAATTTAAATAACTAAATTAGCAGAATACATAGGCAATATACTGTATTAATAAGAAATCAAATCACATACACTCTTTTAACATAAAATTGTAGGATGAATAGCACGAAAGGGTTGTGAATGATATATTTAATTTTGTGAATCAAATATTCAGGATGTGTCAATTTTTTTATCGAAAAAAAACGATATAAATACACTTAAAGTTAATAGATTTCTTTTTCAATTATTCTTTTATGGAGGCATTTTTTTTTTTTTTGTTAAATTTTTTACTGAAAGGTAAAATTTGTGGAAAAGGAAATTATATTCCTTAATTGGCTTTTCGATTTAACATAAAATCATCAGTTAGTGGATTTTTTTCATCATTTAGTCATTTAATATTTAAAATTTATTTAAAATAATTGAAAATGTACAAACACAGTATCAAGTATTTCTAACGAAAAAAGAAATTAAGTGATTCTTATTTATTACTGGATTGTAATAAAAATGTTTCAGAAAATATATTCATCCCATTCTATGAAAAAGAAAATTCCCCATAAAAATAATCGTTTGCATTTTAATAACTAAAAAAGTAATAAAAATGTTATTTGAAAAACAGTTGAATTCACAATAAATTTTACTTTTAAATTGGCAATTATCTTCAAGAAAATAAATACATTACGTTTGTGTGTTTTTTATAATCCGTTATCTAATGTATTCAAATGTTACAGTTTCGGATTAACTGAGATGGAAAATTGCAGGCTTGAATATAAAATGTTTCCATTAAGTCAGAAAATATCTGATTTCAGGGCAGAAAATTAATATAGGAGTGATGTGAAAATTGATACTTCACAGTTTAACAGGAAATTTAACCTATCTTGGAAACGAATTTATGTTTATATAATATTTTGATAAGCACGTTTCAATTTAAATAGAATTTAATTTTAAATTTTGAAAAAGTCAAACGCAAAGATCTTAATATTCTAAAGATTTTTTTAATATAACTGCAGTAGAATTTCGTTGAAAATCTGAGTCTTCTTGCGATATAGTCTTAAGGCAACACAGAGAATGTATTTAAAAACGTAATATTTAGAAATTTTTAAATATTTGACATTACATATGTTTTTGCCAATCGTGATTTATGGAGTTCTTTTACATTCACCATCATTTTATTTTACTTTATTTATTTTTTTATTTATTTATTTTTTATTCTGTCTTCAGGTAGTAACAGATTTTTTTCACACAAGACAAAACCGTTTTTCTTCAAAAGATCTTATCAATAAAAAACATTTAATATTTTTTAAGAAAAATTATTTTGTTATAAGAAAACAGTGTTATTCCGTCGTAACCAACATTCCATAAGCTGCACGAAAAATTATATATTCGTTTCTTTAGAAGAAACATATTAAAACATTAACTTGCAAAGTGTCAAAACGTTTTTTCACTTTAAATATGAATTGTACAATGTAAAAAAAAAACGGTTTGAAGTTCCTTAGCGAGGAAAATAAATACATAGATGACTAGAAGATAATTAAATTTGAATGATTTTTGTTGCTAAAATGCTGGTTTACTTATTTTTGTTGCTAATTTGTTTTTCTGCAACACCGTAATTTGTATCACAGTAGGTAATGGGTTTCGAATCTCGACTATATTCAGAGTCATACCATTGAATTCTAATATCAGTTAAATATTAAATGCTACTGGGTTTTAGCATGTTCACCTGCCTAAAATGAAGACATTCAAAAGGGGATTCACCAGTTTCTACCCAAAATTCGCCGTTTCGGTGAACATTTTCGAAATTTCTTTTATGTGTTTATTTTATAGTCCATGCATTTAAGATTCTAAAAATACCCTAATTTTGCTTCTACGATAGTTAAAAGCAAAGTTATAGCATAATTAGTAAACCGGGAATGGAGTTTACAAAACCGGAAGCAGATCCCTACACAAAATATTTTTTTAAGATATTGAATTGTGAAATTTTCAGAACATGATTTATTAAGTTCTATCTGTGTTATGAATCAAAATCTAATATCTGTGAATTTATTAATGTACTTTATTGCTTTTTTATGGGGAAAAAAATCATTAATTTTTTAAAAATCGAGTTTTTGCATATAATTTGGAATATTTAAAAATCTTTAATTCCTAATACATATTAAGATGTTATTTATGTACTGTATAAATATTATTTGAATACATTTCTTAGAATTTTGAGTAAAATATCGTAATAGCAATTCTTCATGAAAATTTCATTAAAAACGACGATTCTATAAAACTCTCCAGAAAACATCAAAAGGATAAAAAAAAGTTCGAATTAGTTAAACATGAAGGTAAAGAGAGCTTGAGCTATAAATATGGTGAGTTTAAAAAAATGTACAATTAGTAGAACATTTTTCATATTGTATTAAAATCTTTAAATACTTTTTCTGAGAAACTATGTTTTTCAATTTTTGGCTTCATGGTGAAGTTCACTACAGGATTTCTTTTTAAAATAATGAATTAAAATTTTCAGAAAATATTTTATTTAGTTTTATCTCCAGTATTGACTATGATCTAATCTCTGTGTAAATATTTATGTATTTTATTGCACTTTTTGTGAGACAATAAATTAGTTTTTTGTAAGAAAATTGAGTTCTTGCATAAAAATTGACATATCTCAAACACTTTCAAAAGTATTACAAATCTTATAACTCTAAGCACGGATAAGGATGTTATTTATGTTCAGTATAAATTTTATTCGAATATATTAATTAAAATTTTCAATACAAGAATTTACCGTAACTGCAATTTTTCACTAAAATTTCCCTCAAAATTCCCAATATATCCAAACTTATTTTTAATTGTATGAAAATTGTGTTTGAATTCCTAGTTTTATGCCACATTTAAAAAAAAGAATTTATTTAGTTGGCAATTTATATATATCAAAAAAGTGCTCCGAAGTTAGTCACATACCTTGACCCTTCTTTGCATGAGTTCTTTTTTTGTATGAAGCAAATCAGGGTTATATAATTAATGTTCTAGATTTAAGGGGAAATGTTTAAAAAATCGTAGTATAAATACATAATACAAAATAATTAAAAAACAGTAAGTTGGAAATATCCATCATCATGTAAATTTACATGTTAAGCTGAGTACAAAATAAATAAAAAGTATAATATATCTTTGCATCATTTTTATTTTTGATAATAATTAAAAAACAACCATTGTTATTATTATTCTAATTTTATACGTATCGCTGTACCTCGTCGTCAAAATTTTCGTCATCAAAGCCATCTACTGATGTCCAACCGTCTTCTAACTGGTCCAAGTACTTCAATGTCCCTCCCTTCTAAACTCCTTTACAAGAATAACAAAATAAACACATAGTAAACAACATTTTTATTATTTTTGAAATGAAACAACTGCATAGTGATGTAAATTTTTGCCACATTGTTTTTGAGAAGATTATTTTGGGAATTCAATATAAATTGCAGACTAAATAACAGAAACCTTAGAAACAAACCTTTTTCAATTCCCCTTTTAGTTCACACTCTCTATATATTTATATATTTATCTTGTTCAAATTCTCAATCGTTAATATAAAATGCATTTTAAAGCACTCAGTTGAGCTGAAATTTTATATACAAGATTATTTTGGATGACAATACAGTAATTTAATTATAATTAATAAAAAATTGATTGATTAGAACTAATTATTCAAAGAGTTACAAATACAACACGTTGGCATCATTATTGGTGACTTAGCGACCATTTTGGTGACTTGTGTCAAAACTTGAAAATGTTTTTTTTCCTCCCATTTTAAGGCGCTTATTTGAGCTAAAATTTTCTATACACTATTATTTGGGTAACAATACGATAATTTAATATTAATTAATTAAAATTAATTGACTGGAAATAATTATTTAAAGAATTACAGATACAGCCACGTTAGCTTCATTTTTTGAGACTTGAGTCAAAACTTTAAAAGATTTTTTCCCTCACGTTTCAAAGCATTCAGTTGAACTGAAATCTTATATACACGATTGTTTTGGATGACAATACGATACTTTAATGATAATAAGAATTAATTGTCACTTAATGTGATTCTGTTATATGTATATACATATTTATTTTTTTAGTAACTATTTAATAAAAGGTACCTAAAATAATTTTTTTGTTGATCTAAGTAGAAATTGACTTAAATTTTTTTTTATATTACTTGTTTCCACACAAATCAGTTACAAAATCTCAGATTAGTTACAAAAAATATTCAATAAATCTCACGTCTCTTCCAACCACAGCAGCTACGTTAATTAGAACGCAATAGTCGTGAAAAGGGTCGCCAGAAACAACCAATTTGCAGTGCTTCTGTTTTGAGTATAATTTTCTGTTCACTAAATTGTTATGATGGAAGCTTCCATCATCACGCGAAGAAGGGTTAAATGTCGTTTCACGCTTTGATTCTCGAAATGTTTTATTACTTAAAATTAATAATATAGTTCTAGCTCACCGTTGACTAAACGAAGCATGTACGTTAACCTAGGTTCCCTCTATTGAAATAAAATTCAATTCTGTTCGTGTAAATTTTATTATTCCGAGCATCTATACTTATCAGTCTCGATTAAAGTGGGCATAAATTTAAATATGCTTAAAAATTACGCTGGGGCAAAAATATATTAAATACATTGTGGGCAGCAATTAAGCAATTTAAAAGAGCTTCCAATTAATGAATTTCAAAAGAATCAAATTACTCTTTCCAGTTATTTGAAATCGAAAATTAAACAAAATTAAATTATGAAACAGAAAGGAAGAATGTTCATTTCATTTTAGAAATTAATTTTTACTTTATAAAAGAACTTAACATATCAAAGAGATGACTTCCTTAATGAATTCATTCGAAATTAGTCCATGCATTCTTGTTTTGACGATCAATTGGAAGTAAAAAAATTATTTCTTTAATGTGCGAATAAGTCCTTTAATTTTCTAATGCTGTTGGGCGTAACTTTTAACGTAAATATTTGTCTGTTACGATCTTTCGGCAAAGAAATAAATTTATCAAAAGCTAAACTACAAATGAATTTCAGTGAAAGGTGTATATCCATTCAGTGCTTCAACTATGAATACAATAATATCCCGAACTTACGCAATAGGTGGCGCTGAGTGATAACCGCGCAGGTCGAATTCGCGTAAGTCGGGGTATAATTTCACATGTAAATGCATATAAATTATTTTTAATTGGGGTAAGAGACGAAAGAAAATAATAACTTAGAAAAAAATTGTTTAGTAAAATCTTAGATAACACAAATACACAAAATCTCAAACCGAGATTATTTTGACGTAGAAATTTTAATAAAATCTAACAAAGTAGTATGCATGCTCAAAAATTTTTTTTCTCTCACAAAATTTCTTCGTAGCATGCTAATAATTCTTTTATTCCTTGTTCTGTTGAAAAAATACGCAAACGGTTAAAGTCAATATTTTTTTTAAATTTTTAAATTTTTTAAAATTAAACTGAGGACATCTGTTAAATTCCCAACCGTCATTCGATCATCTGATTGATCTACAGACTTGCTCATGCATTTCTATGAGCTCATCCATTGTCAGCTTCTAATTGTGGTAATCCTGAAGATCTTGAATGTCATCACCATTTACTTCTAAATTTATTTGCCTAACAAGATCGACGTCTTCTTCAATCACCATTACCAATTTCACCAATCCTCCACCCACTTCAAATAAAAGACTAATCGATGAGATTAGAAAATCGCGTAACTCCGGGTTTGCGTAAGTTGAGATATTGATGTACTTCATTTAATACTACTGAACATATGCAAATTCAGCAATGTTTTATTTTCTTTCCTACACATGTCTGAAACGGTGTGTAGAAAAGTCATTCATGAAAAGCAATAGGTTTTATTTGAATAAAGATCCAGTTTTATTATGTATAACGGATAATTACATAATTACCGGATAATTACATAATTACCAGATAAGTACATATATAACGGATAATTCGATTGACCATTGTGCAGATGTGTGCTAAAATTGCGTCATATAAAAATATTTATCATTATAGATTCTTGTTCAAAAAACACAGACTATATATATATAAGCAACTCTTTTTTATATAATATAGATTATATATATATTATACCGTAAAATTGGCGTATAACGCGCACTTCTAGCCCTCAAAATAAGATTAAAATTTACAGGTGTGCGTTATACGCTAGGTATAAAAATGCTAGTCTTAAAAACAATAAAAGAAAAAAAAAGAAACGAGCTAAAAAAGACTTTTATATATATCGAAATACTGTTTACTTAAAAGAAATGACCTACTTATAATGAACTTAAAGCGTTGTAGTTCTAGATATATACTATTTTTTTCAAAAACTTGTAATAATACCTCGAATAAATGACTTCAAAACATAAGAGAATTGAATATGTACATTTTAGGTTTCTTCATAAAAATGTGGGGGCGCGTTATACGGCGAATCCACAAAAAAAAAATTTAAAAAGGCAACTTGAAAGTATAGGTACGTGTTATACGCCGGATTTTACGGTATATAAATTAAGTTGGGTCGTGGCTATATCTAGAAAAAAATTATTATTATTAATCGGAAATAACTATGCGGAAAAGATGTTTTATGGTATGCAGATTATAAGAGAAAAATAATTAAAAAATTAATTTCACAGTTTAATATTACTACAAAGGAGTTCGAAAAAATGAGAATAGATTTAATTTTGATTAGAGGATTTTATAGATTCAAAATATAATTGTTTTTCTACAATATAAACAACCAAAAAACAATGATTATTGATAAATGAGTTGTGAATAGTATGATGTACACACATTTCACACACAACCCCAACTCTCTCTTCCCGCTCTTTGAATCAGTCCGACCCAACATATTTTCATCATACTACAATTTAGACAGAGGATTTTTTTACCTTTAATACTAAAGAAACTGTTAAATGTACCTGATCGTTTTTTCTTGAAACTATTTAGGTGTCTTCTCACCGCAAAAAATGTTAAAAAGTACTAGAACACCTATGTTTTTCTTTAATAAAAATTACTTTTACCATAAAAAGCTCAAATACCTAAACTTCATTCCCTTTGAAGCAGTACTTAACATAAAATATAATTTTATGTTTATTTTTCCCTTCATCATTTACCAGATAACAAAAGTTTCCCTCTAAAATTCAGAACTATCGCAATATGACCTAACATGGACTCCACTAATATGTGAACGTCACCTTAATGAAAATCCACCATGAATTTTCAGGATAGTCCATTCCAAAAGGACAAAGATAAAGAAGATTTTTACTGTTTAGAACGCAGCTAAATATCTGAGTTCCGCTCAATAATATTCATTTATGAAGATTCGTGACAACAGCAGAGGGGGCCGAAGTCAGAAGAGTGTTCCTTAAGGAAGGATCACATTTGTCATTATATTTGCAGAAATTGATATAAAATGCTACTCAGTTTCTGGCTTATTTCGGAATTCACAGCTCAAGAACAGCTAAAACGTTTCGTTTAACATTAGTGACGTTGCATTTTGGCTTACCAAAATATAGAAAGAAAATAGGAGGAGGGAAAGGTTGAGATAGGAGGAGGGTGACATGGTTATAATTATAGTAAGCTATTAAAATAGAATTTTAAAATAAACATACGTTGGGTTTGAAATCCTTCGAGTGGTGGAAAAAACTAAATTCAAAAGACTCGTGGCACCCTCTGTTGAGAAATTATTAAGATAAAAATTGAGAATTTTAACTATATAAAAATAGTAATTAGTGAGAGGAAATATGAATTAATCTGATTTGCGAGAATTCGTCAGTAAGATATTTCTCGTTCTTTTAATTCTGGGATCTGGTCATACAGGGCGTATCAGTACAACGGTTACAAACTTTCGGGATAGATAGACAGTGAGAATACACCTAGACTGAAATGCTTTCCAGGCTCGGTAAGGACGCCACAAAACACAAGAAATACAATACAAGAATAAAAGGAGAAAAATATTTATTATTCTTAGTACAGTAAAAATGCTGGGAAGGCTTTGGTTGGTGTACGCGACAAAATCACACAACGTAGACTGAAGCATCAGATGACGGTGCATGCGCACACGCGGTTTTTGCTTCCGCCCTTGGTATCAGGCGTCGTTTCGTCCACTGATAAAGAGGTAGTAGGATGGAACGTTACATGAAAGCTGAGCTCGCTGATATGCATCTGGAATACATGGCCGTTGATTGTAATGGACGTGCTCACAGCGATTGTACGTCCAACGTTACTTCATGAGGCAAACTCTCAGCCACGCCTTCTTTGCACGCTTGTGCTAGAGATTCTCCGGCAGCGGATCCTTCATCGTGAGCACACAGGAACGTGAGAGAATAGTATGAACGCCAAACAATGAGGAGACTGTTCTGCATCTGATACAGAACAATCCCGGCATCAGTACGTGGGCTATAGCTAGTCATGTCGGTATTTTTCGCGTGAGCATCTGGCGAATCCTGCATACTAACGACGTTCACACCTTTCAGCCCGACACACATTCATCTTGTGCCTTTAATTTTTTCCTTAACTTTTTTTTGTTTTAAGGATAATAAACATGCTTCCCCCTCTTATTCGTGCCCTGTCTTTCTTGTGTTTAGTGTTGTCATTGCTGCTACAGGAAAGCGTTTCAGACCATGCATCCCTATATGATTTCCCATCGTCTAGGTCAGGGGTCGGCAACCTATGGCACGCGTTCCACATGTGGCACGTGGTACAATTTCCAGTGGCACTCTGCGTTACTTCACAAATTTGTCAATTTTTGAGTGCATGGAAGCTGATAAATTTGCAATGAACCTTATTTGTAAAACATCTTCAGAGTTATGGACATTTGAGGAATTACGAAAAAATCTGAAAGATAAATTTAAAGCTATTTTGTAAATTATTGAATGCTATTGCTGGAGAGATTTAATTGTTTGAAGAGAGAAAATTACACGTAATCTGCTTTCCGCATTTCTTTCTACATATCTAAGTAAAAAATTTTCCTTCGTAAGAAAAATATTTCGAGTCCGCAAAGAAATTGTTTAACAACTAAAAGCTCAGAATTGTATCAAATTGAAAGTCACACATTATACCCCTGATTTTGGGATATAAACGTAAAGCTGTGCAAGCACTAGGTTTTTAATAAAATTTTTATTTATCTTTTTATTTAAGTATAATGAAAAGAAATACTTGTATTTTATGATGTCTATTTCTTATTTTAATACATATGCTTAAAAAATCCATAATATATGTACAACTTTAATTATTTTTAATTTTGTTGAAGTAAGAGTTATATTTTATATGTTGTTTGAAATATCTTTAATTAATGCAAAATTAATACATTATAAAGCTTTAAATGTAAATTATTGACATCTATTCTCTAACTCTGCATGCATTATCGCTAGAATTGAATTGTTTCAAAATTGTCCAACTGGGAACTTGTGGCACACTGAATAATATATGTAGATTGGTTTGGCACGCCCTAACTAAATGGTTGCCGATCCCTGGTCTAGGTTTTCTTTATCAGTCATGAAAGATTGTAACCATTGTATTGATACACCCTGTATATTTCTAGGTTTTAATTACCCTAACAGTCAATGAGCCGTAAATGTTCTAAGAAACTTTGGGAAAGGCGATAAGTAAAGTCGTTGAAACAGGAAATTTTCATGACGGTTAGAATTTTACTGTTTCTCATAAGCCATCGTTCTTTGTATAAGTGGCTCTAAAGGTACGATTTTGAGCAATTTTAAGAATTGTAAAATTAGGTTTGGCTGTATATTCCTACACAACACCTGCATAAGTTGATATTAAACTTAGAATAAGTTTTTAGATATTTCTAATTTTCAGAAATTTGGGGAAGATATCGCATTATTTTATGAACATATCACGTGCTTACCCAATATGTGTTTTCCAAGAGCAGTTTTTTCTAGCACGTATTTGGTAGACAGGCCATCCAATTGGATAATCAGAAGCTTTGTTTTGAAGGAATGATTGCATTTTAGTTGTAAAAAGAAAAGTGTTAGTATTACAGAAATTTACTTTAATTTTCACCAATTCTAGTACCCCCCCCCCCCCAGTTACAAAAGCTACACTTGCTACTTATGATCTTTGGTACAAGCGTGACTGACTATATTGGAGTCTGTTGTTTTTTTGCATCTCATCACCGTCAATTGTTAAAATAGGCTTAAACTTTGCTCTGAAGTACAAATTTATTCAGATTTTAAATATTTGTATAATTTTATATGTGTCGCTCTATTCAGAGATAAAAACAAACTCAAAAATGAAATCTATAAAAAAATGTCCATGCCTTTTAAATTTTTAGGAATTTAACTCAAATGTTGTGGTATCTTGAAATTGAAATGTTTCTAATTGTATTTCGTACGAGGTCTCATTGCTTAAAATAAAAGAGTTGAATTATAAAGTGGACTTTTATTTCTAATTTAACCCGCCTTGTTCCTTGGCGTTATGCTATATTGTTTTAAATTTAAACTGTCTACAATTCAAAATTAAATCAGTTTCTTTATAAGATACTTAAGAACATTATTAGCACTTTTCAAGTATGATATAAACATGTACATTAGTTTTGGAGAAAACTTAAAATTTGAATTCAATTAATAAGTCATCTAGAACAATAAACACCTTGAAAAACGAGTGATGCAAGGCAGTGCCACTCAGATATAATTCCAAACAAAAATTCTGAAAACAAATCAAGGGAATTTAGAACATATAAGTAAGGAAAAGGTGTGTTTATTAGCAACTTACATGGCCCATTAAAAAGTAGATGTTATTTTTACATTAAAATTAAATTTTAAATTTGTTTCAGTTACTTGCGTCATTTAAAACTTTTTAGCGAGTCTTTTTTCCATATTAAATTATAAATCTTTAGAAAAAAAACTCATTGGAATTAAATCTCAAGGTTTATAGCTGTATTTTATTCAACACCTCAACCAAAATATGGTTGTTAAGATATTTAAGATACAAAGAAGTTCTATAAATGAAATAAAGAAGAGCAAACAATATCCATTTCTTATCACTTGAAATAAATGTAACTAACACGTTCGCAGACACTTTACTACCTGTAGCTCACCATAAAGTAGCAAGCAGAGTAGAATATACCGTTTTTTCCACGAACGTGTTAATTGTTTTAAATCTTATGGCCTTGAAAATTAGATGTAGAGCAAATGCAATTTCAACTGCATTGGATACTTTATTGAAAAATAATTATGTATTTATTTATTTATTTGCAAAACTTTACGACAGTAAAATAAAGATGAGAAGAGTAGAAGAGAAATGGAACAAAAATTAAAGCAAAACAATTACTATCAATTTTTAGTGATATGAAAAGTACTGAAGATAAACATTATTTTAAAAGTGTTCGAATCTGCTTTAGCATTTTTATTTAGAAATTGTTTCGGTAAAGAATTTTTCTACATCCAAATTTTGCATGGTTACCAATATTGTTTTTATTATACACATGATATAGCTGTAACCCATCCACTTTGCTGAGTATTTAATGATGTTATATGATTATATATTGGGTTTTTTATATTACTGATATCTAAATTCTAGCATTAAGCTCTCTTGATTGTATTCAAAAACATTCTTATAGTTCTCACCTCTTGATTTAAAAGAACAAGAGGATCTAAAAAGGAAGCATATTGATCTTTCATTTCTTCGAACCCCCCTTTTCAAGTCAATTGCCGCAAAACATGTTCTTAGTGATCCTCTTCTCAACAAAAGAAACATGCTTGCTAAATTGGAAATATATAGGTCTAATAGTTCCAGAGATCTCGAGATGAATGAGGGAGTCACTTTTCTCTCCATATATATAGAGGCCACAGTAGCCAAGTGGTCTAGGCATCGGATCATGGCTAGCGTGTCATGAGTTCAATCCCAGTACCACTGAAGACCCTCCGTGTAGGGGAGCGATGCATGTTAAATCTGTCGAGAGCTCAAACGTCCTCCGTTGGTGTGGTGTGGTAGTTAGGAGAGGGGGTGCCAGCTCAGGTGTCGTCCGCGTCACTTGACCATGTTCAAAATTACGCGGACCGTCGCCAAAAAGCCCTCGTGTAGCTGAACAGTGTGACGTTAATATTCACTCACTCTATATGCATAGAGAGAGATGTCCAAGATCTCTGATTTTCTTCCTCTCGTATGCACAACATATGACATTCAAATGAAAACAAAATCATCTTATTGATCTACACTAAATACTACACATTGCCGATACACACACTGTGTATTGCCATTAAAATTCAACTGGTACAGTTATACCAATTAAATCAATTCAAATATCGAGGGGTAGATGGAATGACATTCTTTATCGAATTATTGCATAGTTTTAGTTAAAAGTACTTAATTGTCGTTTTTGATATCGTTCCCATATTAGATTAGATCTTATTATTATTATTTATTGGAGTTAAAGATTTTTTTAATAATGTATTATATTTGAGAGTAATATGTGCGCTTCAACAATGGCATTTGTCTTAAAGATATGCTTAGATTGCAACGGTAACTATATAGAAAAAAAATTCCACGCTATATCCTAATTTATAATTAAAATCAGAGATCCACAGCGAATATGACTATATTAAGTTGGGTTTTTTTTTAAAATAATTACGTAGCCAACCATATGAATTTTTATTTTCTTTTAATTTACCTATCTTTTTAGAAGCTTATTCCGACTAAGTTTGAATGTGCATAGAAACGGATTTTGAAAATTCTTTCACACAAAAATTTTTCCACGACATTAAGTTTTCAAAAGGGCCATGACAACCTTTTAGTCAAAACACAAAAAGTTGTTTAAAAAAAAGGCTTGGTGTTTTTTTAAAAAATTTCTAACAAGTTTACGTAAAGGAGAGCTGTGGCTTGTTGCTAGCTTTGAGTTTCACTCTCAAAAAATTATGGAATTTTCCATAATTGCTTTCTATTTATGTATTTAAAAAGTTGAAATAGTATTTGTTATAGAGAAAAAAATCGAATATTTGAAAGGCAATTCTGAATAATATTCGTCAAGAAAATTGAATATCCAAAAAAAGTCTAGATATGTATGTGGATCAATTATGCATTTTAGTTTGAAATTTCGTTTGTAAAGATCCTTAATGATATTCTTAGAACGCGAGACGTATTTTTCTAATTCAAAAATTACCTTGTTAGATTGATATTAATTTTTGGTTTTTGTATTGTGCTATAATCACATTCTCAAACTGCCTGGTAAGAAATTGCCTGTATATTATCTAAAATAGAGCAAAATAATTGCTTACTGTAATTTTATATTAACGCGTTTAAAACATAAATCAAGTATTGCTCGAAAAAATAATTTGAATTTAATATAATAAAGTTGGAATATATACAGATGTTAATTTTATATATAACTGTTATTTATTTATTTTGCTAAATTGGGTGCATCAATTATATCTATTATTCCGCTAAATATTTTGTTCATTGTATTAAATAAATGCAAAGGTTTTAACTATTTATTGTCTCATGAAATGCATAAAACACAAAATGTATGTATTTAAAAGATTGTGCATGTTCACCGCTATGCTTCTGACCTCTTGTCCTCGTTCAGGAAGGAGATGATTCCAACATTGTTAAAAGTACTGAGAATTAAAGTGAAGGAATTTTTGAAAGTAGTTTCCGCATTATCAACATCATCAAAGTTGATCAATAAAAGTAACGTGGATAGTTGGCGCCAAATCAGAATAAGAAAAATGCAGGCGGTAAGACTTTCTAATCCCC